>BHFT01016370.1:0-46737 GCA_004320025.1 Laticauda laticaudata
GCCCCCCCCCCCGAGCTCTGTTTTCACTGTCAGAGGGTTGCAGGAGGCCATCACAGCCAAAAACAGCTCAGGAGCCCATTTTCACTGGCAGAGCACTTGGGCCACCACAGGTACCCCCCAACACAAATGACTTCATGCTGGCCACACCCACCTTGGCCATGCCTCCCCCAGCCCTCCTGAGATTAAACACAACTTTGATGCGGCCCTCAGTGAAATTGAGTTTGACACCCTTGATCTGGAGGAATCGGGTTGATCTGGCAGAAGTAAACTAGTGTTCACATTTGAAGCACACATATCACCTTCTGAAATTCAAATTACATGTCACTGCATCATCACATGTCATTGCTCCAGGAAGATTCTGTCTTACAGCAATCATGTCCAATCCTGGATGATATAAATATAATCTAGTACTTCTGCAGTGCTCCATGGTGAGAAATACTAAGGCAGTGTTTCCCAACCATAGCAATTTTAAGATATGGACTTCAATTCCCATGCTGGGTGGGGAATTCTGGGAGACTCCATGTATCTTAAAAGTTGCTAAGGCTGAGAAATATGGGTCTCAGGAAATGTGCCAGGAGGGCCAAGCACATTAACACATCTGAAGCACAACTCTGCATTGTGGCTATGTGCACTGTGCACCAATAACTTGGTGTGTTTTATACTAACATCCCTCCCTCAAAAGTCTTCAGGCAGCAAAGATGAGGTAGATGATCCTTATATTTTATATAAGTGGATATTATGAAGGCATAAAAATATTTTAAGCATACACTGATGTTTTAAAGTTAAATGTGCTGTGTTTTCATATTTAAACATAAATCTAATCAAGAGCAAATCTTTGAAAGTAGCAATTCTTAATCTTGCCTCTGACTAGTGAAGCCTGGAAACTGTACCCTGGTTTCAATCCTATTTGCTCAGTCAGCCTGCAATTCCTCTTCTTTATAAACCATTAACCTAACTTCTGTCTCTAAAAATTATCTCTGAAAAAAAATGATCTGGAACTGAAGTAATATTGACTCTGTTTACTATCAATATTCAGAGTATTTAGATGCTCAGAATCAGGCTGTGTTACTTCAAGATTAGTTGAACAGACAATCAGAATAATCTCTGCAGCAGCAGCAGCATTTTGATTTCACACTCTCAAAGATTTTCCCAATTAAAGCACTTTCAGCCCACGTTTTATATCCATTCAGTCTCATCCCATTAAACATGGCTTAATACAGAATTTTTTATTCTTATTGCTAGCACCAACTCAGAAGAGCAGTAAACAAAGGGGTATGTCAATAATTCCTTTCAAAGAGTGGCATTCAATACAGACAGGGGACTGCAAATACGCTTAAGGCTAGGTCACACTGGCCGACGGATGCAAAACGTATGCAAAAAGGACACAGCAGACGAGCAAAATTTCAGGGGTAGCTCCATCCGTTGTTATCCCATTCTTCAAAGTGCCCAAATTTGGGCATAAACAGAACGAAAACACGGAAAGAACGCGGACGTGGGGAGGATGTAGGGGGATGTAAAGCAGATGTCTCGTAGCGAAGCCTACGGATGGAACGGATCCGGAATGCGATGGAAGCGGCTGTACACATCTGAAGCTTGCAGCGTGCAATAGCGACAGCGAAGCGGGACGGTGTAGCCGACGGAGCCGGATCACGCAGATGATGCAGAATGCATCACGGACTCTATAGGAATGCCACGCGGATGCGTAGCGGATGCGTAGCGATGCGTAGCGGTATGCCGTACAGCGGCGATGCGTAGCGTTCACTGCGCATGCAGGGCGATGAATTGTGTCAACTCGCGGATATAAAAGGATGTCAGCTCGCAAGCAGTACCATTCAGCGGAAAGACCTGCTGCCAGATCGAATCTTGAGAGAACACCATGGGGAAAGAGAGGAAGCCTGTGCCCTGCCCCTCCTCGCCAGCCTGGCAAATTGAAGGACAACCACCATCCCCACCTGGCGCTGACTCTGCTTCTGCTGGCGCCTTCTGCCTGCTGGCTGGCCCTCGGTGTTGCTGGGCTGTGCTCCCTGGTTTGCTGATGCTGGGTGCTTTTTCCTGCTGTGCTACCTGGTGCTTCTCTCCTGCTGGTGCTTCTCCTGCTGGTCGCTGCGTGCTGCCGCTGTGCTGTCTGCCTGTGTGCTCTGTTGTCGTGCGCTGGTGCTTCTCTGCTGCTGGTGCTCTGTTCTGCTGGTATGCTGCTGGTGCTCTGCTGCTGGTGCTCCTGCTGGTGCTGCTGGTTGCTTCTCCTGCTGAGCTGGTGTTGCTCGTGCTGCTTGGGGTGCTTCCTGCTGCTGTGAGTCGCTTCTTGGTGTGTATGGTGTGCTGCGCTGCTGTGATGGACAGTCCAAGGCCCTCAAATCCTGCTTGCTGAAGGCCCTGAGCCGCCTGCCAGAAGGGAGAAGAGGCAACGGCAAGGAGAGGGGTAGAGAACAGTCCTCCATTTCCGAAGACCATGAGGCAGGAGGTGCTGGAACTGGCTTGGGGAGAACGAGCGACCTGTGGAGGAGGCCACCATGGTCTCTATTGCGATCCAAGACGGCGAAGCAGGCAGGATGGAGAGAGAAGGCGGAGAGCCTGGCCTACACTTCAGATGACTCGCTGGGTGGTGGAAGGAACATGCCACCTGGCTATGTGCAAAGCTGCACCTGAAGAAATCTGGGCAGCGTCCGCTGTCAATCTCACTGACTGGAGAACCAACTAGTCATGGCCAAGTGAGCTTCCTGGGAGGCGTGAGTTACCGCACCGAGGAAGCAGCCCCTCTGCCAACCCTTCCCTCAGACAGCCCACGAAGCCATCCTCTTCAGGCCAGGAGACAGCTCCATATCCAAGCAGGTGTCTTTGGAGGCCCACATGGTGGTGAGAAGTACCTGGAGACCTGTTGTCCAGATGCCAAAGGCGTTCTCCACCACCTGTCTTGCCCCTGGACAGCCTGTGCTGAAGATCTCTTTCACGCGTGAGGCCATTCTTGAAGTGTAGGCGTTCATAGGTAGTGTTTGAGGAGAAGGTGTTCATCCCCCACATGAAGTAGGGCCATTCTTGTGTTGGTCGATTGGGTAGGGGGTCTGGGATCAGGAAACCCATGATGAGAGTTGCGTTCCAGGCACATCTTGAGGTCACTGGCGTGTGTATTCGGGCATCGGGAACTGACCCATTGCTGAAGCATCGATGTACATGACCTAGTAGTACAGCATCAACCCGAGGCAGAGGATGATACTGAGAAGGCCCTTGTAGTGTAATAATTGGACCCTGAGTTGGCTGGAGCTTTGCAGCGGCCAGTGGCTTCACATTTTGGCTCAACGCGTTGGGAAAATTCCACCCTGATACCACTGCTTGCAATTTCTCCAGCCTTCTTCGAGTGTAGGACATGGAGGAGCGTCCCCACGTATTCTTCGATGACTGTGCCTGCTACACATTCTCTGACCAACAAGTGCTGATGGTGTGTGTGGCACCCTCCAGGCATACTGCATGTTTCTGTATGTGGTCCCAGCGCCACGAGTGGAAGTCAGAGTCGTGCCACCCTTCATCCAGATCCAGGTTGGGACGGACGTTGGTTTTGCCTTGACAACCTGGGTCTTCAGACCTCCACAACTTCGTACAAACCATGGGGGGGCTGGTGGCATCCTCATGAAGTGCTGGAATGCACGAGGGTCTTCATCCTCAGTCTCCACCATCAGCTTGTCATACCAGTCAAAACTCCATCTTTCTCGCAATCCATCTTCGGACCCAGAAGCTCTTGACGTCTCTTTTCTCCTTGCAGGAGAAAGGTGAAACAGTCTGAAGAGGGCTTGCATTCTGGTGTTGAATGTGAGCGGCTACCAAACAGATTGTGCATAATCCAGGTGACATCATTGAGATGAGTGGAAGATCAAGAGCAAGGCGAAAAGGTCTGCACACCAGGCTGCCTGGTATTGACAGTGAGATCCAGTGATTTCCTCCCCCTTTGTTATAGGAAATGTCATTTTCAACTAGGTGTCCTTTCCACATAACTCCTAGAATTCCTCCAGACATCCTAAATATCGGAGATAACATCTCCAATTCGAACGTTTTGGTCCATTTTAATGCTTTATATCCGGAGCTGCATCCATTTTCATTCCTGTCTATGGTCCGTGCCCTAAACTAACCGCTTTTGGTGTGAATGGTTGCCGCATACCTTTGTTCCTCCCTCTTTCCGCTGGAGCGGATGAGTGTCGCGGAGGCCCAGAGAGATGCCGAGAGGATATATGGACGTGTACGGTGACCACGGACATAAACGTTTGTTGCCCATATGTGTCACGGATGTATCATCTGTACGCAGTGAAAGTTCTATCCGCTCAATAAAGTTTGTGTAGCTCAAACTTTTTGAGCGGATGAAATAGCAGTAGATGGATGTTTGATGGATAGAGCATATGAAAGACGTACGCAGTGAGTTCACAATGGATGCATCGCGTTTTCCAACGGATGGCAAGCGTTTTTCTCCCTTTTATATCCTCTTTGCATCCGTTGGTGCAGTGTGACATGGGCTTTAGCAATGGCAATAATTTTAACTTATCCAGTGCATTCGTGGTAAGTTCACAGTAAAGCTCAGTTTATGTTGCAATACTTAGAAACTATGGTTTTAAATTTTTCTCAGAAAGCTCTGAAGCTACATCATATTGAGAACATTCTGGAAAATTTAAAATACTGGAGCAGTTGGATTTCACATGGGGTTCCCATGAAGATACTTCATATATAGTTCAGGTAGTCTTCAACTTACAATGATTCATTTAGCAACCATTTGAAGTTACAATAGCATTGAAAAAAGTGACTTATGACCATTTTTCATGTGACCGCAGCATCCCCATGGCCACACGAACAAAATTCAGACACTTGGAAGCTGACTTGAATTTAAAATGGCTGCAGCAACCTGGGGTCATGTGATTCCCTTTTGAAACCTTCTGACAAGCAAAATCAATGGGAAAGCAAGATTCATTTAACAACCATATCACTAACTTAACTGCAGAGGCTCACTTAAAAACTGTGGCAAGAAAGGTTGTAAAATGTGACAAAACTCATTTCACAACTGTCTCACTTAGCAACAGAAATTTTGGGCTCAATTGTGGTCGCAAATCAAAGACTACCTGTATTACAGAAGAATTTTCGATAGTATCTGGTCTCATTTTTGGCAAGTATAATCAGCTCTCAGGTCAATGTCTTGGGGGTTAAGAATTGAAATTATTCATTCATTCATTTCAAAATTTGTAAGGCTACTGAACTCAGACAGTATGACTCTGGGTGATATACAATATAAATACATAATAAATCAAAAAGAAAAATCTGTAACAACAGGATTGATTGAATTACCACAAGAGCCTGGCTCTCAGCGGCTGATACTTCCACCCTCTTGGCAAATTCTCCTTTTCTTCCCTGTTATCTTCCACTGGGCGTTTGACAAGTAAGAAAAAAACTGGGATCACCCAGCGTGTATTGTAATGACAACATTTATTCATATCTTCAAAAATCCAAATTATAATCCCAAATAGTAAACTGGGTGCAGGGTTGTCGAGAGAATAGTAATTTGTCTAGAGTAATCTTGTGAATTTCACTGCCAAAGTGGATCTTAGAGAAGTTTTGTTTACTGGCATTCTGTAAATTTTGAAGCCTTTTCAGAGTGAGGAGGATCACTTTATTATTTTGTATAGACTGGAAAACTATGCTGGAAGTATAAGGAATAAATATATTCCTGCACTTATATTGCCAATCACAATCATTGTGGGTTTTTTTTTAGAAGGGGCTTATGTAAACACCAACACCAATACCACTATAATCAGTTTGCTATCTGTTTTTCTTCTAAACCTCACTGTGCAATACTGAAAATAGCTTTTGATAAAATTGGAAATAACATCATACCTAGAATAACATTGATATGAATTGTCAATATTATGTAAAATTTAAATTGATGTGAATAGGTACAAGCACTGTCTTTCTCCCTACCTGCACACATGCACATATAGACATAAACACACAGAGATAAGGCATTCAGTCTTCAAAAGAGAAGCAGTTCACCAGAGTTTTGGGAGAATAAGGCAGAGCAGGGAGAGTTGTGGCATTTAATAGCTGCTCCTAGGGATCAGCATTCAACTGAGTGTTGTTCAAAGGGAGGGGAAGGAGCTAAGCCATTCTTCTGTTTATTCATTAACTAATTCCCTGGGGGCTAAAGGAAATATCATTTAATCACATCAGGTTCATGTGGTAAATATGCCACTTAGCCTGATCATCAGGTTATGGCAACTTTCCTTGCTGCCTTTTAAAGATGCAACTATATTAGTGACAGGAGACACTTTCTCCTCTTCCCTACACCTATTTTATTTCTCATAAATCAGTGTCTTCGGCTGAGAATAAATAGGTGCTCACTTTTCAGTTACCATGAGAGTCAGAGAAAATGGAGGGAAGTATATTATAGAACCTCAGTGGCGCAGTGGTTAGAGTGCAGTACTTCAGGCTATTTCTGTTACAGCCAGCTGCCTGCAATTTGGCGGATCGAACCTCACGAGGCCCAAGGCTGATTCAGCCTTCCATCCTTCCAAGGTGGATAAAATGAGGACCCAAATTGTGGGGGCAATATGCTGACTGTGTAAATTGCTTAGAGAGGGCTGTAAAGCCCTATAAAGCGGTATATAAGTCTAAGTATTGCTATTGCTATTGCTATTTGCCTCATACAGTTGAATATTCTTCTACCCTGAGCTGTTCCGCTGTGTCAGTGTGCCTCTCCATACCTTGGATGGCAAAAAAAAATTGAATGGTTTAGGAAAGAAGCAAAAGGAAAATCCATTCCACACATGCACTTCATACCCTGCATGAATGAATGAGGCATAGCAAGTTTGATGCCACAGATGGAACTGTGTTACCTTAAACACAATAAAACTAGTTCACTAAAGTAACTAGAGGCACAACTATATTAGGCCTTTCCTTTCAAAGCCATATGATTTAAAATTATAATAATAGCTATTGTTTTCTGTTTGGTGCAACATTTCTATTTGCCTCCCTCTATTTGCACATATTTAGATGAAATGCTTTACAGTTGATAGTTGTACATCTAGTTACATGGGCATATTAAGTACATATCCAGTTTACAGCACATAAAGATAATTAGGCTAGGGTGTCTGTCTAACAGATGAACCATTTTGGAGTTGAGAATGATTTAGGATTGGACCCCTTTCTCACCAAAACTTTGATTAGATAATATGTTTATGTTCTAAAGCAGGGGTGTCAAACTTGTGTTGTCACAGCATCATCATGTGACGTATCATGACTTTTTTTCCACTTTGCTAAACTGGCCATGGCCAGCACATGATGCATCTGGCCCACAGGCCACGAGTTTGACAGCCCTGTTCTAAAGAGATTAGTTGGGTGGATGGAAGTTTACATGAGAAGCATTTATTTGCACTTATTGAAAGGTTTCTGTTTAATCTAATCACCGAGAAAAGCATAAACAGATTCTGAAACTGGGGAAGGGCACAATCCAGCTGGGCATTCAGAGGAAGACCCAGGGCCACGCAAGGAGGAACGGAGAAGGGACCAACATGAGTTATGGGGGAGATAAGGGTCCTGATTCCCTTCATTAGCTGCAGCTGGAAAAACAGGATTTAAAAGGGGTGTTTGCATATTGTATCTTGCTGGAAGCAAAGCGTGAATTATTTTGGTTTGTCAAGTCTTATCCGGGGTCTGGCATCCTCCCAACTGTGTGTGTTCCATTATCTTTTGAAGTCTGCAATTCTTTATCCTGCCCTGTCTCATACTTGCTGCAACTGTGGTTTGTCTGGTTTTCTATTTATGATTTATGTGTACTTTGGGTTTGGACTGAATTTCTTCCCTTTAAAAACTGCTCTTGGGACAGTTTTTTCTCCAGCTAATGAAAACTGGACATTGGGGGCCAAGTTGGAGGTATTAAAGGGACTTTACCTACTTTTGTGACTTTGTTGCTTTTGTGCCACACCCTGGGTCATCACAGTTACTGCAANCATTGGGGGCCAAGTTGGAGGTATTAAAGGGACTTTACCTACTTTTGTGACTTTGTTGCTTTTGTGCCACACCCTGGGTCATCACAGTTACTGCAAAATCTCCATTCCCATCTTACTCCAGGGGAAGATACTGTAAAATCCACATTCCCTCCCAACTCCACGAACCTGATTTTCAGCTCTGTTCTCCTGTGCAGGGCAATAAAAGAAGACCCAGCCAATCAGCCGGGACTCAGGAGGCAGAGAATAGATGGGGGTGTGGGCAGCCAGAGGTGGTATTTTGAACTACTCAAAATTTCTGCTACCAGTTCTCTGAATTATTCAAAATTTCTGCTACCAGTTCTCCAACACTGGTCAGAACCTGCTGATTACCATCTCTGGTGGCGGCCATTGTTAGTTTATAGTTTTTAGGGTTAAGGCCTTGTAAACATATATCCTTTCCAGTAGATGTGTGGGAGACTGAACTTGGTGTCTTCAAAAACTGAATATATACTCTCTGATCTCTCCCTTCATACATAAAAATGTACTTGCCATGCAGTATTTATTACATTATCAAATGTTTATGAATGGTTTCTTCAAGATATACTACAAGTTATTTGAATGTTACAGATAAAAATCAAATAGCTCAGTAACCACTTGAAGAACATTAAATGAAATATATATATATATATATATATTTGTGCTGTTTAGCTTCCTTAGGGTATTATCCCACGTCATTGTAGTTCTGTTAAAGTTGTAGCAACGTTTCAGCAAGAAATCTCATTCTGCATCATCAGGCTTCCTGTGTGGATGTGTGTCTCACAGTTCCCTGTTCAAATTTGAGGCTGGTCTATTCTGATTGGCTATTAGCCTGGTCTGTGTTCATTGGACTTGGAGTTTATTGATTGGTGTTTCCTGGTTTTCTTCTGTCTGTTTTGTGGCTTTGATGGCTGGCAACACTCTGTTCTTCGGTGTTGAGGCTTTATCAAATGCAGCTTGGCTTTCGTGTCGAAAAGGACGGCTGCTATTATCAGCAAGCAGTTATTCATTTAGCAAGCTGGGTTTCACCTGGTGCCTGGTGGGGGGTGTTTGAGTTGGAGCTATCAGAGGGAGTCTGTTTGTGCCAGGTGTTTGCCTTGCCTGGTGGTGTGGAGATCTTTCTATTTGAGAGTGCAGGCTTCCCAAATGATTGACAGTCTGCTGGAATCTGTCTGCTGCAAAATAATATTTCAGTCTGCTGAAACGTTGCTACCACTTTAACAGAACTACAATGACGTGGGAAAATAACCGCGAAGAAGTAAACAGCCTATATAACAGTCCAAAAATAGAGGGGATGGGAAGCAGCCAATCCAATCCTTGCAATGGAAAGCTTGTAACTAATCATGTTAATTCCTATAAACATGTTCTCTGTCCTCAACAATGTCTTCTCCCCTGATAGCTAAGGCCTGTCCATGCACTTACGGATCAAAGAGAATGTAAACGTTCAAAACAAGGTGCCATCGTTGGAAAACGCTATGCATCGTTGGTGTACTCATTGCATACGTGTTTTCAATACACTCTAATGCCGTCGAGGATCTGTCCACTGCAATTTTAATCCCACGCAAGAAGTTTTGAGCTGCACAAAACTTTGTGAACAGATGAACTTCTGCTGTGTACGATGTTAAATCTGCGACAATATGAAGCAACAAACGTTCTACTGTCCATTATCATCCTTAAACATCCGCTGTAATCCTCTCTGCCATCCTCTGGGCAATATCCTCAGCAATTCACATCTGCTTGCACGGTGAAAATGGGAAAGATGGGAGGAAAGAAAGGGTAACATGGAACGTCTATACATCGTTAGTAACACGGCAATAGAAAGGATGGCATTTGCATTCGATATACATCGCTGCAGCATCCCCTTTCTTTCCTTTTAGGCGTACGTATGCTATCTGCTTCATCCACTGTCATTCGCGCTAGACTTCCTATGAACATCCGTTTAACATTCCCCGCTACCTACTTACGTCCGTCCATGTCTTTTCGTTCTGTTTATGCAAATTTTCACCATCTTTTTGAAGTGATGAACAATGATTTGAGCCACCCCAAAATTTTGGCTCGTCTGCTGTGTCCCTTTATGAATACGTTTTGCGTCCGTTGGCCCAGTGGGACCTAGCCTTAAAAGATTGACAACTTCAGACAGCCAAGTTTCATAATTCTCAGGGAACTCAATTTCCAAGCCTTTAATATTAATTTGTTTAGCAATTAAGGCTAATTTAACAATCAAGTCTTCTGATTACTATTGAGAGAAGATAAATATTTGGAAAGCTGCCCTACACAATACAAGTGCATGGCATTGCTAATATAAAACTTGTTTACCGTAATCACATCCACTCGGTAAATTATTGCACATATGCCGGATACATGTGATAAAACTACTTCTGAGGCATACCAATGCTAAAGAAAAGCAGTATATAAGTTTTAAATTTTGCATCTGCGTGTGACCAAAATTAAGTTTGTTGTTTTGTTTTAGTTTGCAAATAAGATAAACCTAAAGCACTATATTCCAACTATATTAACATTGGAAATAGTAGTTATATTTAAAAAATATAAGGAAACTATATAAAACGCAACTTACAAGTCTTTCGAAGGCTTTAGATTTCAACTAACATTTAATCCAGCAACAAAGCCTAATGGAAGGAATTGCAGATAACTGTAATGGAAAGCATATAAAGGATTTCCAAATATCCTGATAATAGGGTATTTAGCGCACCAAGTGCCTACCATCGCCGTCCCTATTGTTTTCTTTTTATTTTTCTTATATGTTCCATTTCATGTATTCATAACTATGTTTATACTTATCCTGTTTATCTTATAATTGCTTGACAAAATAAAATAAATAAAATAAAATAAAGAATTAACTGTAAGCTTGCGCACCACTGGTAATACAAACAGAACTGTGAATAATGAATAATAATAAACCTAGATATTAAATTAATGTGGGCCTTATGGAAGATTTTCAGTTCTGAAATAAAAAAGAAGATCTTGTTATGAAGAATGTTACCGAGAATGCAAGAATATATTAAGGATGTTGCTAGAATACTTGAATAATTCCTTTTAAAAGAACAAATTAAATGAATAAAAATTCCAAAGAATTGAGAGTTGACCAAAATGGAGTGGGTCAGAACAGATGAAGATCAAGGCAGAAAGCAATTTGTCTCCAACCTATTTAAGTTGTTCATCTAATATATTTTAATCATGGCGGATGGGAATAAGGAACAATTAGCTTTGGAATGCAAAATTGTACTCTGAAACGTTTTAAAAGTGGGAAGACAAATAGAGGACAACAGTTTGTCACCTGAAGGAAAAAGAAGAATTTAGAAAAGGCTAATTGGAAAATAAATGATATATTAATGTGAAAAAAATTTTGGATGAATGTAAATATTAGAACATCAATAATAACCAACAATATGCATACATAGTGGAATTCATAGCTGATGACAAGTAGAGCAAATGTACTCCTAATAGTTTGTTTTCTTAGGCTTCAGAATGAAGAAGATGTGCTGGAAATTGTAAATGGTGATTATCCTGTGAAAGAAAACAATGACAAAATATACTGTTTAGATAAGGATCATTGAAGCATAATATTATTTCCTGTGAGGGGGAAGGTCAGAAATAGTGAAAGATGCTGAAAAAAGCGACTTGTGGAACCAGGGGTGGGATTTCTACCAGTTCGCACTATTCGCATAGAAACCAGTTGTTAACATTCTAAGCGTTCGGGAGAAACCGGCTTGTTAGAAGAAATTACTGGCCTAATCTGTAAGGAAGGCAGGAAGGAAACATTCTAGTTTGCTTACAGAAAACTGGCCTCTCCGTTAACCCTTATTATATTCTTGGCAGGACTTGATTCTTCCTGTCTCAAGGACACGTCTCTGGAGTTTTTTTTCCCCTCCTTTGCTAATACTTTGCTTGTGTGTAGTGACATTGCAAAGTTTACCAATCGGACTAGAAAAAAAAATGACCTTTAAGACCATTTTTCACACTTATGACTGTTGGCAGCATCCCCCAACAGTCATGAAAGGCCAGGCCGAGGAAATGAATGCTTTCGATTGTTGAGTGATTATTGGAGTTGGCCACACCCAGCCAATTAAACATGACCAACCAAGCATGTCTCACACCAAGTCACATGACCACCAAGCCATGCCACCAGCTAAGCCATGCCCCACAGAAACCGATTTTAAAATATTTGAATCCCACCCCTGGAAAGATAGCATAGATTAAGATAAGATAGATAAGATAAGATAAGATAGATAGCATAGATAGATGATAGATAGATAGATAGATAGTAGATAGACAAGACAAGACAGACAGAACAGACAGACAGACAGGACAGACAGTACAGACAGCTAAATAGTGTGTAGGATGAAACTGCGATATCCCTGGAGAAGAATTGTTGATTGAGGAACAAATAAAAATGAAAAACTATCCTAATTATAACAGGAACCCTAACACGAAATAAGTAGGCTAATCGTTGTCACAAAAGCAACAGAAGTGAGAGACAGGAAATTGCCCTGGAATTCGTTCTAAAAAAACGGTCCCTAAGATTTAAAACTGTAGGCATACTGAAATTTGGGGAGGCTTATTTTGTTTAAACCTGTCACCCTTTTTATTTTTGATTATGGTTAAGAGTCCACTACCACCACCACCAAAAGTGGAAATGACCAACACATCCTGGATGTGCGAATAAACAATTCTGCCAACAGAGACAAAGAAACCATCTGCTGAAGTCTTCATGCTTTGTTTCTCACAGAGCTGTTATCTATGAAATAACAGTGCAACTGTGTATGTGTGTCTGTCTAAGTGTGTGTCTGTCTATGTGTGTGTCTGTCTATGCTTTCCTGTGCTTCTCAAATTTAAAAAAACAACTGGTATTTCTCCTCTGGTTTCCAGTGGGCTGTCTTTCCCTCTTCATTTCTTATTTTCTATAGCTGAAAAGACGTGTGAGAATAATTCAGAGATGTCAAAACATGCCATTAGTCATGCTGTGAGGCCTCCTGCTCAGGGAGCTGCTGCCACTGAGCATACATCAGGCAAAGACAAGAGCATGGTTGCAGGGAAGGGAAGGTTCATGAACCAAGAAATATGTGTCCAAATATGACAAGGAGTTCCCTCCTTCTCCTGCTTTTCACCCCTCTAGCCATTTATAGTTTTGGTAAAATAACACAGAAATCATTTTTTTTCCTTCCAGTTCTTTCTACTGAGAATAGCCATTAGGCATCTTTTACTGTTGGATTTGTCTGTTAGCTTTAATATAACCCTGTATTGTGTCTGAGATGCTTCCCAGCAGTGATACAAAATAAAGGGATGGGGGAACCTCACAATATACCATGTGTGTTGTGTATAGAAACTTGGTAGACTCCAAATATCTTAAACTGATTGGCCGAATAGGCTGTTCTCAGATTGGTCAGTTAAGTGCCATTCCAATTGGCCCACCTGACAGTGGGAACACTGAACAACTGTCTTTGGCCACAACCCGCGAGCAAGCCGCTATAAGAAGGGCTGCCGCAGCTTGGGTAAATGTTCCGTCACAAGTCACTATACTGTTTAATAAAGAGCTGTTTGTTGGAACCCGGTCTCGTGCACCTTATTTCCAATGGAACACTGGCGATGAGGATGGGATCGTCCTAGAAGAGCAAGACTGAAGCACGAGGCAACCAGAACGAGCGACCGAGATGGCCGGTAACAATGCGCCGCCGACACGTTCAACCCAGCTGAAGAAGATTGGGAGTCGTATATTGACCGCTTTCTGTAGTTCTTAGAAAGCAACGAGCTACAGGAAATAACTGACCAGAGGAAGAGAGCTGTATTCCTCATGCACTGTGGGCCAGCCATTTTCAAAATGGCCAAGGCGCTAGCTAAACTGAGAGACGTTAAGCAGATGACATGGCCTGAACTGAACAGAATGCTATGAGCCCATTACATGCCTGTGGTCTCCAACCTGATCAAAAAGCACAAATTTTATAAACGAGACCAATGGAAGACGAGAGCATCGAGGATTTTGTAGCAGCCCTAAGACACATCGAGGAGCCTGCGAGTTCCAGAACATGGATGAGGCCATGAGAGACCGCGTGGTCCTCAGATTTGAAGGACGCTACACTCCAAAGCAAGCTGCTAAGCAGACCAAAATATCACAGTGGCCAAGGCCATCACAGAAGCCCACCGCCGCTGAAGCAGCCAAGAAAACCGCAGGCATTATGCGCCAGATGACACTCCATTCCAGATCTGCCGAATCAGCCCAGAGAAAAGAGGCAGAAGGAAGCAAGAAACAGCCCACAATGACCACCCACCATGAAGATCTCGACTCCCGAGCGACACTGATGACAACAATGAAGACATACATAGGCTTCAGTCAGAAAGAAAATGGTGGGAAAAAGGAAGAAGCAGGCGAGAATTCCAGTGTGCTGGATGCAGAGGAAATCACCCGCGTTCAGAATGCAGGTTCTTAGATGCCATTTGCAGATGTTGTGGAAAAACGGGGGCACATTGCAAGAGTCTGCCGGAACAAAAAGAACTATAGTCAAAAGACGCGGCAGCACCCTCCCCCCCCCCCCCGAAACAAAGAGAGACAAGCCGGAAGCAGATGGAGCCGAGAGAGCAGAAACCGGCAAACGAACGAACAGAGAAGAAACACACCAAACAATAACCATCGGAATGCCAGGGCAAGCAAACGCAAAAAAGGTCTGGATAAATGTGAAAATCGAAAGAAAGCCTGTGAGATGGAAGTAGACTCTGGATCATACCTGTCAATGGTATCTTGGAACACTATAAGAAACCTGATAACAGACATTCAAGCAAAGAGAACTGGAACAGCAAAAATTGATATTAAAAACTACCAGGAAACCGATCCCGGTAGTGGGCCTTGACATTTCCTAGTAGAATTTAAAAACCATGCTGAAGTGCTGCCTCTGACAATCATCAACCGTGAATTGCCCTAGCCTGCTGGGAATCGAATGGTTCGTTGCCTCTGGGAATCGGAGTGACCGGATCAACAGCATTGTTGCGGCCAACTGGGAAGAGAGCCTGCTGGAAGAGTTCCGGGATGTATTCGACAGGACCCTAGGCAAGTACAAGGGGACCCCAATATCATTTCAACCTAGACCCAAAGGTAGCTCCCATCAGGCTCAAAGCCAGCGCGTTCCCTTTGCCTTAAGCCAAAATAGATGAGCAGCTTAACAAACTCATTGCACAAGGGGTGTTAGAGCCAATCAACCATGCCAGGTGGGAAACACCCATCGTGACTCCTGCACACCAGATGGGTCAGTGCGCCATCTGTGGAGACTATAAGAAAACCCTAAATCATACACTCCAACAAAGCACGTACCCAGTACCGGTAGTGCAACACCTATTGCACTCATTAGGGGGAGGAAATTTTTTTGTGAAACTTGATCTCACACAAGCGTATCAACAGCAACCAATTGACCCCAAGACTGCAGAGGCACAGGACTGTAGTCATACACAGAAGGGCATTCAAGTGCAACCGACTTCAATTTGGCGTTAGCGTTGCCCGGGCATCTTCAAAGCCTTTATGGAATGCCTTCTAAAGGAATCAAAGGAGTCGTCCCTATTTTATGATGTATTAGTATCAGCAAAAAATGCACAACAATTAGAATATAGACTAAAAGAGTTTTGCGAAGATTCAGAGAAGCAGGGCTTTAAAGTCAAAAGAGAAAAACTACCACCGATCAGGTCGAATTCTTAGGCTACCTTAGAGATGAGCAAGGGATACACCCCACTGAAAAGAGATAAAGGCAATAAAAGACCTAAGAACAAAAACTGACTTACAAGCATTCTTAGGTTTCATTAATTTCTACAATGTCTTCCTGCCAAAAAAGCAACCATGGAGAACCTTTACATCGACTGTTAGATAAAAAAAACTGTCTGGAAATGGGGCCACCGGGAACAAGCAGCATTCCACTCATTAAGGACTTATTAACTTCTATGTTCATTGGCCACAACCCGCGAGCCAACCGCTAGATATAGAAGGGCTGCCGCGGCTTGGGTAAATGTTCCATTACAAGTCACTATACTGTTTTAATAAAGAGTTGTTTGTTGGAACCCGGTCTCACGCACCTTATTTCCAAACGGAACAGTGTGAGTGTTTAACAGCACAAAATTAGGGCCAGTAGAAACATGGGAAGCCTCACTGTCCCTTTTGAAAGGTTTAAGGGATGGCACTTGATTGGGATACGATCGTTTTCCTCAGCATTACACTTTTGGTAGCACTTGAAAGTAAGAATAAAGCACTGTGTTCACTTCATTAAGTAGATGGGACATTCTCTTGAAATAGAAATTATGCCTCATTTGCATAGGTGGAGAAAAGTGAAATTAAAAGGAAAGGAAATGCAGAAAATACAGACAATTAACATACAGGTGAGATAGCTGTTCTATCTCGAACAAACAAAGCCAATGGCCAGAGTTATGGAGTGGGACCCATATCTTCCACCCAATCATAACATTTCATTTTCCAGACAGTACGGAAAATATCTTAATGATTTCTCTTATTCTATTCACTTATCCTGCAGGGAAAGACATTGGTCAGGAAAATTTGTGAAAAATAAACAAAATCCCCATTCTAGCACAGAAGTTGCATAGTGAGTACAGCTATACTAACTTTGGCCTAGGCCTAGGGCCTTCCTTCTCTATTTGCAAGAAGAAAACTGAGAATACCTATTTCATAACCCCTGACTATGCCTGAAGGGTGGCATAATAAGCATTGCTGAAAGACAGCATAAATGATATAATTAGCAAAATGTCACCCAATGTTTGTTGCCTTATCCATAACTTTGTGCCTTTCAGCTCTTTCCTTTTCTTAAATATAAACACATGCATACTGTTACAAAGCTGTTACAAATATATCACAAAAATGGGCAGTGGTTTCAGCAGTACCACAATATAAGGGAATTGGTTCTGTGTGTTGTGTTTTGCAGTGGTGTGCAAAACACAACACACAAAACACAACACACATTTTGTTCTGTTACAAAATGAAAAGCAGAGCTACATGACTTTTCTCTGCTAATGAATTACCAAAGAAGAATGAAAAAGCATGCCTGGAAGATAGGAATCATTACCAATCCTAGGGTAGATCTCATCCTACAGCCTATTTTATTAATTGAGGTGGGGAGGGATAGGTAGGTGTCTGTGTGTGCTTCAGACCAGCACATCTTGCTTTCTCTCTTTTTTCTACTAAACAGTGTGAAATCTGGGAAACAATCACACTATGTGGGAGGGGAGAGAAAGGAAGAGAGTTAATTATCAAACACTTTCTCATAGTTAAACTCAACTTAGTCCAGTCCCAGAAAGCAGGTTGGAGCCTACAGGCTGAATCTTGAGGCTCACAGCAGAAGAGAGCAGAGTGCTGTAGCCACCAGCTGGGCAGCTGACAGTCACCATCTGCTGCGCCAGCAACCAGAAGGGAGGAGGCAGATTAAAAAGAGCCATCATAAGCATTTTGACAGCACTTGGAGAGGGGAGGAGTGATAAGAGCATTTATCTCTTAGAGAGCATTTAGCCACAATAAAATAGGATGTGGGGGAGGGGTCCCATCTGATCAAAAAGATGGCTGCTGTCTGGTACATTAGGTCTGATACAAGAACATCTTCCATAATTTTACAAGAACCAAAATCTTTACCTATAGATGCCAGAAATGCAAAAAAAATTAAATCAAATTAAAGAAGTAATACAATCTAATTTTCAAGCCACCGTGCTGTTTTAGTTAAGGTAACAAATTCAAATCTAACTTTAGGCAAAGGATATTTTCAAACCAGATTAACAATTGGCAACAGAATGACACATAAATTTCAATATAGGAAAATGGGAAAAGCAGCCACCACTCCAATTATACAAAAATGTGGCATGGGTTTAATTATTCCTCAAATACATGAGCAGCATGCAGATAAATATCTGTCTTCCTCTTGAAATGCCAGAGCTCAGAGTTGTTCAACAATGAATCCAGCAAATAGGCTCAGGGGTAACACAAGGAAGCATTTATTTTTGAGATGCATCATCTGATTATGGAAGCAGTTTCCATAATCACATTTCCAAATGTGAAAGTAGCCACCAGTGCTGACATTTTAAAATAAATATTTAGTGTAAATGATAAGGCCTGTCTTAAATGAACTAGAAAACAAGTGTATGTTGGAAATAGAAAACAACGTGTTTAGAAAGTTTAGACTACTGAACAAATCATGGTTGCCAAACCCTCCAAAATTCACATGAATTCTCTCACTGGAGAATTTAAAAGGAACCAATCAGTCAGTCATCCTAAAAGGTAGCAGAATCACCACATTTGCCTAGTCATTCAACCCCTCTTATGCTTCTGGGCAGTATGAAGGACTGAACAAGTCAAGCACGACTACAAGATAGATGGCAAATGGCCCACAGAGGCAGCTGCTGGGCTGAGTTTTCACTAGTGTAGTACAACACAGGTGTCAAACTCTTCTTCTTCTTGAAGGTCTCAAGTGATGGCACTCCCACAACTTCCGAGGGCAACTTCTGTTCCATTGGTTGATTGTTCTCACTGTCAGAAAGTTTTCTCCTTATTTCCAGGTTAAATCTCTCCTTGTTCAGTTTCCATCCATTATTCCTTGTCTGGCCTACAGGGAGCTTTAGAAAATAGCTTGACCCCTTCCTTCCTGTGACAGCCCCTCAAATATTGGAAGACCTCATCATGTCTTCCCCTGGTCCTTCTCTTTACTAGACTAGCAAGCCCAGTTCCTGCAACCATTCGTCGTATGTTTTAGCCTCCAGTCCCCTAATCATCCTGGTTGCTCTTCTCTGTACTTTTTCTAGAGTCTCAACATCTTTTTTCAAATGTGGTGACCAAAACTGGATGCAGTACTCTAGTTGTGGTCTTACTCAGGCTTTATAGAGTGGTATTAGTACCTCCCTTGATCTTGATTGTATCTCTCTTTTAATGAAACCTAGGATTGGCATTAGCTTTTTTGACTGCTGCTGCACACATGCTGGCTCATATTTAGCTGGACTATCTTTAGCTTTAACTAAGACTTCAAGTCCCTCTCACAGTTACTGCCTATGAGCTGGTTGTGTACTTTTGTTTTTTCTTGCCTAAGTGTAGGACTTTACTTTTCTCTATATTGAATTTCATGTTGTTAGATACGGCCCAGTGTTCCAGTTTGTCAACATCCATCTGGATCTTGAGCCTATCTTCTTGGGTGTTAATTCACGGCATCACATTGCTGTCATGTGATGTTTCATGATGTTTTTCCTTTTGACTTAGGGTTAGGGTTGGGTGGGTGTGGCCTGTGCATGACGCATCCAGCCCACAGGCTGCTAGTTTGACACCCTGTAGTAGAGGGTTGTGCAAGAAAGAGAGGCAGGATTGTCACTGCTTGTGATGCTATCATACCTCCCTACCCTTCCACTTGGCAGTACTCAGAAATGGGAAAGTGGAACTAAGAGCTTCCCAGCTGGGAGATCCTGCTTCTTGCTTTTTTCTAGATGGCTCCGAATGGCTAATGACAGAATGAGAAGTGGCCAAGTGCTCTTTCTTTTAAGAAGTAGAACAGGGTAAATTGTTCTTTTTCAAGTGCCTTGAAAAAATGAAGCTACAGAGAATGGCCATTTGTATCTTGTTTTTTTTTATAAAGCTCACCAGAGCACATAAAAATGAAGATTTGATTAAACGGCCCATTTATCCACAGCTGGAATGACAATCTGCGCCGATTCTGCTTAAGACGCCTGAACCCCCCCCCCCAAATGCAACAAACAATTGCTTTTTCCTGGGAGTAAAATGGCATTGTGATCACTTAGTCTGCAAAAATCACCACTAGATGATGCTTTCTTAGCACAAAGTAAAGCATCATCACTGCTGAAATTTTGCAGATCAAACTGGTCAGGTTCAACTTCAACAGGCCATGTGACAACTTCTAACTCTTAGCAAATATATCACAGAAGATAGACATGAGATCAAATGGGAGGATATGCAATACTGTTATCACTGATTTTGTCAACAATAGTAATAACAGTACTTTGCAATTCTGTAAGGCTTTAAACATCTTTAAATAATGTTTACAGCAAAAAGCTCAGCTAGACCACAGTGATTATCCCGTATTGTGAGACCAGGGAAAATATTAAGAGGCTTGTTTAGGTTCAGTTAAGATGCTGAGTTTGTTGACCAAAAGGTTGGCAGCTTGAGACCCAAATACCATGTAATGGGGAGGTTTCCTGTTCCTGCCCAGCTCCATCTAATAATTTTAAAGCATAGCAAATGCAAGCAGATAAATAGATTGCCATTTTGGTGGTAAGATAACAGTGTTCCATGTGCCTTGGCTTATAGGCATGCCAGCCACATGGCCACGGAAGCATTTTTGGCATTTTTGGACAACGTTGGCTCCTTCAGCCAGGAAATGGAGATGAGTACTGACCTAAGGGAGCTGTATGTGATGTGACAGGAGAAATCTTTGACCTTTTTGGTCACTTAATGCACAACTGACTGAAATTAACCACGTTGCCATTTAGCTACTCTATGATTCATTGTACTAGTTCAGTTTTGTAGGCTGAATTAACAGTAATTAGCACTAAACATTGGTGTAATCCCTTAATGCTTGTGTCCATTGAAATGCTCATCCTGAAGACCTGTTCTCAGCTACTTTGGAAATGGTTAGACTATCTTGTTGTGTCCAGAAGGCATTTTTCTGAACGGAAGCAACTTTAGCATGCAAATTAAGTTACCTCAAGTGTATATTGACATTTTTCAAATTTGAGTCCTTTCAAAAAAAATACAAAATTTGACAGAATAAAATGGTTCCATTAGATAAAGTAATCATAACATTACAATATTGAATGCTATTAGACTGCCAATAGTTTCACAGTCATATTTAATGAGATTCCAAATTTTATGCATCTTCCCGTAACACCGAGATATATAATTAAAAACAGCTTTATCTGCCTTGAGATTCAAAAAGCTATGCTCATCTATTCCATTTATTTGCTGCATGTCAACTAACGACTGAGATGATGTACAAATAGACATATATATTACAAATTAACAGCGCAATCTTGAACACACTTATCTGGAAGTAAGTCCCACAGGATTCACTGAAAAGTACTACTGATAATAGTAAAGTAGATCTAAAGTAATGTCTTGGAAAATATTGCAATAGAAACTTTCTTGTAATACAAACTTTTTTGGGATGCTCAAACTTTAACAGTGAGACATAAACCCTAGTTCTTCCACTTTTGACCTTCTCATATGATAGCAAAAAGTACCTCCACGTATATACATGAGCTGTATTCACTACCAAACCTATAAGTTGCACATGTGAACTGCTTAAAGTTCCCTTGTAAGAAAACATTCACAGCAAGCTGAATTGATCTTAAGTAGCAACAGGGGCGAAGAATCAATCAGGAACTTATGGCCTCAGAAACAAAACTGCTTATATGTACTGACCTATAAGCTGTATTTCATAGGTAGCATGGTTAGTATGCTGACCTAGTAAGAAAGGGAAAATAATGTTACCCAGATGAAAACATTCCACATCATGCTTACTTTGGACTGCGTCTATCTTTGTCTTTGTCCTGCCTTTGCAGTTTAGCAGGACAAAAGGACATAAGCTGTGGTTCTGCCTTTGCTACGGGTTGCCCAACAAGCTGTCAATGTTTTGCTGGACACTCATTGTGCAGGTTTTTTTTGTTCACATGCAGGGATGGGCTGCTGGGGGTTCACAGGGGTTTGGGAGAGCCCCTCGCTAAGATTCTGTGCAGTTCAGAGAACCGCCAAATCCTATTCCTGGCTGGCCCTGCCCACTCCACCTCACCCCTCCCAGAAGTCCCCACATGGCCCATTTTGGATACAGGTAAGTGCAGGGTGCATGCAGAGGCTTGGGAAGGCTGGAAATGGGCCCATTTCTGGCTTCCAGAGACCTCCAGAGCATGGGGGAGGCTGTTTTCGCCCTCCTGGAGGCTCAAGGAAAGCCTCTGGAGCCCAGGGGGGGAAACACACACACACACCCTGGTTGTGCAAGAAACTGACTAGGCCACACCCACCATGGCCAGCAACTGGGTAAATTGCTAAATTTTTTGAAGCCCACCCCTGTTCACATATTAATAAAGTTATGTTGCATCTTCAGAGTCATTCAATTGGTTTACATGAGCCAGACTTTGGCCACAACATCACGTTGACTGAAATGGTCTAAAAGAGTTAGTGACCACATTCATCTAATATGGTAACAGACTTGTTCACACCTTGTGCCATCAGGATTCTCCATCGCATGATATTACAGTTCTTCAGGCCTTCTTTGTCAATATAGACATGTTGGAGTAGAAAATATGGAACCAGTGCTACGAGACATTTTTTCATCTTGCCTCTACTGTTCCATTTTGCTTGCTTGCTTGCTTAAGCCCCTGTCACACTGCAGCAACGGATGGAAAGAGGATGTAAAATGGAGAAAAACACTTACCATCCGTTAACACTCCATCCGTTGGTTAACGCGATGCTTCCGTTCTGTACTCACTGCCTCCGTTTTGCTTCCTCTCTGTCTGTCCAGCATCCGTCTATTGACATTTCATCCGCCTCAAAAGGTTTGAGCTGCTCAAACCTTTTGAGCGGAAAATGTATCCAACACGTCCATTCTGTATCCACTAGGCATACGGGGGACAATCCATTCTGCATCCGTTGTCATCCGTTACGCATCTGCTATATCCGCTAGGCATCTGCTGCGCATCCGCGCAACTCAAAATCCGCTCCAGCGGTAAACCGATGCAGGGAGAAGTGGAACAGACGCGGAACGGACACGCAGCGTTAGTAGCACGGACGGAGAAAGGATGAAAGCAGATGCAGCTCGCAAAGAAAGCATTTAAAACCGAAAAAACGTTCTTGCAGAGGGACCTATCTCGGATATTAAGGATGTCTTAGAGGATGCCTAGAGGATGCAAAAGGATGCAAAAGGATGCTTCCATTCCGCATCCGCTTTCCATCTCGGCTCTGCGTCCTCCCGCCATCCGTTCCTTTCCTGTTATCCGCTCTGTTTATGCAATTTTGCCCCTTTTGAGAGCGGATAACAACGGATGGAACATTTTTCTCGTCCGCTGTGTCCTCTTTTACAAACGTTTTGCCATCCGTTGGGCAGTGTGACAGGGCCTTTATTGAAGCAATGTATATGCCACCCAACTTATCATTGTGGCCCTGGGCAGTTAATACAAGGTATATTAAAAATAAACAAAAGTATTTTTTTTAAAAAAAAAAGAGTGAAGACAGATTAAAGTAAGGAACATAATCCTACACCAACTGCAATCCTGATAACTTACAGTGAGTATGGTGTAATCTGGTGCTGAGTAATGGATAGAGGGAGGACTAACGAGAAACATTGCCTTGAATCTAAGGAGATTCTCAAATATTCCAGTCAAAAGAAAAAACATAGAAAGTCCAATAGACTTTGAAGAACATCTTTGGATTCAGCCTTGATTAATGCTGATGCAGGAAACAGGGCAGAAAGGATCCTCCCTAAATTCACAGCATTTATCAGATTGTTTATGTAGAGTGTTGACACAACTTCTGTCTACTTAGGTGAACAATAATAAAGAAATTGTTTTGAGAATTTATATGTGTGATTCCCATGCCTGACAACAAGAACAGGACTTTGAGGGGGAAAGGCAAATTGAAAGAAAAAAAAAAACCACCACAAGTGGACCAACCACAGCAGGAAATAATCAGACAATGATTGGTCAAAACTTTGATTTTAGAAAGTTACAAGCACAGCAAGAGTCCAACACAAATTTGAAATAGCGTTTTGCAATTAATTAATAAAGACTTCTTTCCACAGGAAAATGCTTTTGTATAGACAAGTCTTTTAAAAATTAGATCTCGAGGGAAATTAGAGGGAACAAAAGATTACAATTAAAGGAAAAGAACACTCAAATTCAGCTTACATTTACAGAATGAAGAAAACTTATTCCAACATTAATTTTTGGAACAGTTAATTTGACATCTGCCTATAGAGATAGACTATGTTTAGAAGATATTATGAAGACAAGAACTTTCTACCTGACAAAATCAAGACTGAATTGAAAGTGGGATTTAAAAACTTACATACTACAAGAATGACTTTGAAAAAAAAGATGTTATATCTAGAGTACAAAAGAAATGAGATGATGTCTTAACAATTAAAAGAGATATACAAAATAACACACCAAGAGAGCAGTCTGGATAATTTTTTTATACTGGATTTACAAAAGAGATTTGTAAAATTGAAGAATTTTGTGAGAAAAGACAAAGTGGGGAAAAATGAGTTCTATGACTTATTTGAAGGTACTAAAGATCAAAGTTGTTATAAGTAAAAGGAAGCAGAATTTTATTTATTGATCAAGGTTAAAAATAAATATATTGTTATGCCGGTAGCCCTTAATAGAACTTTTGCGGTTTCAGGACTAAATGACAATGGTTAATGGATTATTTTATAGGATAACAAATTGGAGATAAAAAAAGATCATTTATTGCATTTTAGAGAATGTGATAAGTTACCCATAGTTACTACATTCTTTATACCTGTAATAAAGGGGAAAGTCACTTCTTTATATACTCTTTTTTTCCCCTTTGCTATACTGTTTTCTCTTTCTCTATTTTTTTTCTTCTTCTTTTCTGCATCTTCTATTCTTTTCTCTTTGTTCTTTTTTTTTTAGTTTGTATTAGTTTTACTCTTGTAACTGTAATTCATTAATAAAAAATTATTATGAAAAATAATTGATATAGTAATTAAACAGTTGTTAAAACTAGATATGGCATAAGTAATTAGATTTTGATGATTTTTTTTCTAAGACAGGATGGTGAAAATTAAATAAATCACTTGACGGGCAGGACAAACAACAATAAGCCACAGGGAACATTCATAATCAGGAGGAGTATATCTCTAATTGCTTCACCAGTGATCCATCATGATGTTCTGCATTCAGCTGAGATGGAATAGATTGTTATGTCATACAAGGCACAGTCTTTAAATAATGGATAAGCCACTTTGTTGGATAAGCATGTAAAGTTAATTATACCACGGTTTATATAACTTAAATGCTTCACATAAACATACCACTTTATGCAGACCAAGCAAATCATTTTTATGGTTTAGTAGTGACTTGTAACCTACTCTGTGCTCAAGATATCCTTTGCCTGTTAATTGTTAAAAAAATTAAAAGACTACAATGGAAAAGCATCTACTCTGATTGAAACATGATTTTTAGCATTAGATGCTGTCATGATACAGTCATGACCTGTGGAAAACTTAATATTTCAGGTACATTTCTCTCTTCAGAATAAAGTTCCTGCCGGATATGATGTGATAGAAAATATTTATATATATATTTTTCGGGTATTTTCCCACATCATTATAGTTGTGCTTTTAAAGTTGGAGCAGCGTTTCGGCAGAATTCTCATCTGCCGATCATATCAGGGTTCTGTATTGTTTGGGGCGAGCCTACGTGCTATGTAGAATGGTTTTTTTCTTCATGCTGATTGGTTGGAGTCTTGGTCAGTGTTTATTGGTCTTGGAGTTTGTTTGATTGGTATTTCTGGTTTCTTCTGTCTGTTTTGTGGCTTTGACTGGCTGGCAACACTTGTTCCTGTATTGGAGGCTTTCAGTGCAGTTTGGCTCGGAGTAAACGGACAGCTATCATTTATTAGGAAGCTAGGTTTCATCTGGGTGCCTGGCTGGGGGTGGTGTTTGAGCTTGAGGTATCAGGGGGAGTCTGTTTGTGCCCAGGTGTTTGCCTGGCTTGTGGTGTGGAGATCTTTCTATTTGAGAGTGCAGGCTTTTCAAATAAACTGACAGTCTGGTGGAATCATCTCTTCTATTCAGGCTTTTAGGTCTTTTTTCAATCTCTATGGCTTCTCTGATGATTCTGTGACTGGGGTTTTCTATAGTGGCTAGGCGTTTGGTCGTGCCATTGAAATTGATGCTGTGACCTGTGGCTTTCATGTGTTGGACTAGTGAGGAGGTTGTGTTCCAGCTTTTTACTGCATTTTTGTGTTTCATCCAGGTGGGTACTTATTCTTCTATTGGTCTGTCCAATGTGTGTGGCCGGGCATGATGCCCAGGGAACTTCGTATATGCCTTCTGGTTTTCCAAGGTCAATTTTATCTTTGGGGTCTCTAGGATGGCTGCCATTTTTCTGTCTGTTTTGAAGGCAGTCTTGATGTTATGCTTATGTTAGTATTTTGTCTGTGTAGACCTCTTATTGTAGGCAGGACAGCTGTTCCATAGGTTGCTGATCTTTCTAAGTCTTCATTATGTCTCAGTATGTTTTTGTGGATCAAGACATGTGATTTTGCTTTTGTGGAAGCCATTGGCTGTCAGTACTTTTAGTCAGGGGTGCATAGTTCAGTCTTTATATGTGTCTTATCTGCCAGGCGGTTTGGTTCTGGTGATTAGTGGTTTTGGCCATGGAGTTTATCTGTGCTGGGTGGTGGTGGGATTGGGCGTTGAGGTAGCAGTTGGTGTGTGTTTTCTTTTGGTATATGGTGTATCCTATGTGCCATCTGTTTTTTTGTTTTTGTTTTGTAGATTAATACATCTAGGAATGGTTAGTTGTTTGTTCCGTTTCCATGGTGAACTTGATTTTGGGTGTGTGCTGTTTAGCTGTGTTAGGAAAATTGTTTAGGTTTTTTTTCCATGGGGCCAAATCACAAATATGTCATCGCATGTATCTTAGCCATAGTTTGGGTTTGTGAGTGGCATTAGCTTGGCTCTGGATTCGAATTCTTCCATGAACAGGTTTGCAATGAACGGGGACAGTGCGTGATCCCATAGGGGGTCTTCAATTTGCTTGTATCTTTGTCCTTTGTATATGAATATGTGTTTGGTTAAGCAGTGTTCTGTTAGTCCATGAGGTGTTTTAACTGGTTGGTATTTATTTTTGATGATTTCAAGAGTTTCTTTTATCGGGACTTGAGTGAATAGTGAAACCACGTCGAAACTTACAAGCAGATCTTCTTATTCTACATGTAGATCTTTTGAATCATTTCCAAGAAGTGGTATGAGTTTTATACACGTGAAGCTGTTGCTTCTGCATGGGCTGTAGATGCTTTGCTAAGTGTTTAGCTAGGTTTTGTAGTGGTGCTCCTCTGGAGCTGACTATGGGTCTGAGAGGTATGCCTTCTTTCTGTGTTTTTGGGAGACTGTATAGTTTGGGGCATCTGGAAGATTTTTCTCTTGGGAAAAGCCTTCCAAAAGCCTATAAGGGTGGGACCCAGAGGTTGCATTCAGCAGGTTCTGAGCAGTTCTGGAGAACCGGTAGCAGAAATTTTGAGTAGTTTGGAGAACCGGCAAATATCATCTCTGACTGGAGATTTTACAGTATCTTTCCCCTGCCACTCCCACCAAGCCACATGCACAGAACTGGTAGTAAAAAAATAATTGAATCCCACCACTGGGACCCCTCTGCTTCACAGGGCCAAGACAGCTATAGAGAAATCATACCTCCTAGCTCCTGCCAGATTAAATTTAAGGGAGTATACCAACCCTATTTTACTTGGTAAGAGAGGCAGATAGACTACAGCCTCTTTCACAACTGGTAGAACCATTCCTCCTGCAATGAGACATCAACCACATTTGGACCCAACCACAGAAATATTCCAGGAAGCTTGAACCAGCCAAGAAGTATATGAATCCAGAACACAGGTGGTGCTGTTCACAGTAATCACTTCCTCAGGATCATTTATGAAATTTTCTTCCCCTATAGCAGTCACTTCTCTGTTCCTTTGTCATATATCCCCACACCCATTACCATTAAGATGACTCCCCCTATCCTCTCACTATCTAACTCCCCCTCCCATCCTCCCACTGTCTATAGTGGGAGGGAAGGAAAGACCTTGAGACAGAGGTGGTATTCAGCAGGTTCTGACCAGTTCTAGAGAACTGGTAGTGGAAATTTTGAGTAGTTTGGAGAACCAGCAAATGCCNTAGTTTGGAGAACCAGCAAATGCCACCTCTGACTGGAGATTTTACAGTATCCTTCCCCTGCCATGCCCACCAAGCCATGCCCATGGAACTGGTACTAAATAATTTGAATCCCACCACTGCCTTGAGGGACAGGAGGAAGAGCTTCAACCAAGACCAATGTAAATAAGAGAAATGAGTTCTCAGACAGAAACATCTCAGACAAGACCCTCCTTAGTTCTCACAAAGATAAAGGATGAGAGGGGGAAAATGCCTTCAGACTTGCAAGATACAGTTACTATACCTTTATAATAAGAGGTTGTATTGGCCTGCATGACTTTGATTTCTTATCTAGTTTATCTTAATGGTAAACTACTTTGGTGGAATCTCCAGATGGACTAGATGGAGGGGTCAGTGGGGGCTGAATTTAGCCGAAGGGATCCAACCAGCAGATACATTTAGAACAGGGAACAAATAAAACCCACCCAGGCTACCAGTTCAGCTGAATAACATTCAGCACCTCAGGCTTGGGCAGCAAGTCCATCACTCACCATTTAGTTTACCCATAACTCCTATTCCTAACTCCCAGCCACCCACTTTCACCAAGGTCATGGGAGAACACCCTGACCATGATCAGGCCTGGCAGGGAGGATCTCCCACACCACATTTTGCTCTCACCCAAGGGTGATAGGCAAGCCGGGTCTCATCCAGCCAACACTCCCAGGCTGCCAAATGCAATATGCTTGGATCTGCACAGGAATCAGCAAGGCTGATCCCATTCCAGTCCAGTTCAGAGCCCCACGAAAAATCCTGAGCCTTATGTGTGACTAATTTTGAAAAATTATGCACCACTTCTCAAGTTTTAAGTGAGAGAGTCTCAATTTTCAATTTCTGAATTTTTCTCAGTTCAAGAGGAAAAAAATGCATTTAAAAAAGTTATATATTGAGCTGACATTAAAAAGTCATCAATTTGAGTGAGTGACTCATACTTATATCTCTGAGTCATTTGAAATAGTGAGTGGGCTTCATTGACTCACAAAGTGGAAGGTGCAACATGTTGATATCAAAATAGAGCCCTCTCTGTATTGGGTCGATATTGATTCCCTGCCAATAGCCGATATTTTGTCTGAGACTGGGAGTCTAATTTTTTTCATCACAAAGCAGTGCTGATCATGAAATGTTAAACCAGATGTATGGGGACCGTGGTATCAATCTACTTTTGGGAATGTGTTCCGAGGATCCTCAACTTCCTTTCACCTGAAGAAAAAAAATAACACACATATATATCCAGGGCATTGTTCCTCACTTCAAATCTATCACAGCTAAACTCTCCTGCTTCATTGCATCCTATCTATCAGTACAAGTACATTTCATTTAATATTTAAATCATGTCTACAATTATTCCTTACAAATCACAGTTTAACAAATGTATTGATGTAACTTAAGTATAATAGATTAATTAAAGCTATTTATATACAATCAAATTAATTCAACTTGTACCCCACTTTTCTGGCCCTATCCCTCAAAACAGCTAATATACTTGCCAAGCCTATACACATAGAGACACACAAACACAGTGCAAACAGCTAAAACTCAGTTAAAATGCAATAGTTTAAACCATCAACAATGTAACCTAAAAGGTCTTGTTTCAATGAATGTTTTGACTGCCTTATCATAACAGGGAGTGTTAAATGTATTTTTAATTCACTTGAAGTAAAATAAAACTGTCTGTGGAAAATTCTTCCCCTCTGACATAAAGCTCAGCAGCTTAAAGAGCGTTATGCATCCAAAAGAGGAAACAAACTCAAAACCATTTGGCCCTTGTACTGCCTTGATGCGGACATCAAGAAGGGGCATAACAATGGAATTAGGGACTGACAGATCAGAAAGACCCTGGGAATTATTTGCTCCAGCCACAGCTTTTGGAATGAGTGGCAAGATTGGCACGGTGTGTGTGTGTGGAGGGGGGGGGGGCAAAATAGGAAAACAATGTTTATCTTTGATGTTGCCATTTTCACACCCCATTGTTTCCGAAGTATGTTATTTAGGTATGATGGTGCTTTCAAACAATCTTTCTTTCTATCTTTCCAGTATATTCTCAATTTGGTTCTCAGATGACACTTTTACGTGTCTTCAATAACCCTTCAGTTTATGTATTCAACATCTCACCCTCTTCTTTCCCATCCCCTCCTCCTCCTCCTCAGGCATTCACATAGAGCATGCACACCTCTCGTGGTTCCAGGACTTTCTGCAAGGAGACAGTGTGTGGGCAAGTCTCTCCGGCACAGAAGAAGTTCTCCTGGCCAGAGTGGCCACGAGCAGCACCAGCAGGCAATGGGGTATGTGGCTGGCATGAAGAACAGGACAGCAACAGCAGTGACAGGACTTCAGGCCTCTTTTTTGGCTTGTAGTTTTCAGTAGTTTTTGGCACAAGAAAGCTGCAGCCACTGCCTCTTTTTCAGTGCAAGAAAGCTCCAGCCGCTGCTGCCAGCTCAGTTCCAGATGGCTGCAGGCTTCTTGCACTGAGAACTACTGGGGGCTGGAGGCTTTTTGTGAAAGGCAGCTGAGTGTCGCTGTGTTCCCCCCACCAAGATGGTCCTTTGAAAGGCAAGCAGGCAGAGGCCCCCCAGAAGGCCAGAGCCAGGGACTGGTACATCCCCTGACCCAAGGTGGAGGGTGAGTGGGCGGGCAGCATGCAGGTGGAAGGATTGCGAGACCAAGCCTCACCGTGTCTACCTTGAGGTGGTGGCTTAGGCTGGCCTGGGAGTTGGCACTTGACTGGCTGGGGCTTGCATTGGCAGTGTGGAGGCAGGTAGACCAGGCCAGAAGTTGACTCGACCAGAGCTTGCAGTGGCAGAGGCCTAGACCGGAGAATCAATTCAACTGGGGCTTGCTTCCAGGCTCACTCACCGATGGAGATCAGGGCCATGGCAGAAGGCAGGCAGCAATGGAAGGTGAAGGCAGACAGCAATGGCAGACGAAGACAGGCTAGCAATGGCAGGCAAGTGAGCGAGATGAGTGACAGGAAGGGGTGGGGAGAGCGGGGTACAGTGGAGTGAGCAGGCGGATGGAGTGAGTGGCAGGTGGGTGGGAAGGGGTGAGTGGCGAGTGGGCAGGCAGGGATGGTGCCAGCAAAGGGTGGTATTTGCTGGTTCTCTGAACTAGTTAAAATTTCCACTACTGGTTCATCTGAACCGGTCTGAACTGGCTAAATACCACCTCTGTTCCCAGGGAACTAGAAATATGCAGAGATGGTTCCATTGCTAGCCACCTAATATTATCCTCCCTTTGCCGAGGGTTGGTGTGTTTGTTTTTACACTTTCTCTTTTAACCTGGATTTTATATTTTGCTACTTGCTTTTATTTTTATTTTTTATTTGATTGTGAGATGAGCAGCCATATAAATTAAAAAAACAAATAGATAAATAAAAACTCACAGTATTGTTTAATTTTTCTAGAAATTTTAGCTGCTCTGGTGAGTAATTGAAACAAAACAAAACACCTTATAGGGACCTCTCGATCTCAGTGCTTTTATTATACTAGAAAATGTCAGGTCAGTCCATAGTTCCATCCTACTTAACTCCAGAACTGAGAGTGTATTAGGAAGCTGACCCAAGATAAATTGCTCTTCTTTAATCAAGGATACAGCTGCAGTCAGGGGATTCTTGCATAGCAGAAATGTTTACACAAAGTAACACTATCTGCACTGAATCCATTAGCAAAATATATTGACATTATTTTCAACCTCTTTCATAATTCCACTTTAGTTTGTTCTTATTTTAGAAGAAGTAGAATCAAAGTGCCCTTGCATTTCCCATATATACCAGTCAGCTAGTATACATTTTACTAATCCTTAATTACATTAAATGCAATCAAGTGGGATTTTTTTAAAAGCTTTTCTTAAAATTTGTGCAAAAATAAATTGGCCGATACTACATCTTGGATGACAACTAACTCATTTAGTTGCTTTCCGAGTTTCATTTATATGTATTTTTGAAAGTCTCATTGTACTAATTATTTTATAAAGCTGACTTAGATTTGGCCCTACTTAGTTAATAAGTCAGTCACTCTCACTCACCCTTTACTGTTGTTGCTCTTTACGCAACAAGAAATTTTCAAAAAATACATTTTCACAAGAAATGTATTTTTCCAGCTATAAGCTAAGCAGGCCTATGCAAGGTCTGCTACTTTCAAGGTAAATAACAGTTATATTGAGAAAGTGATGTGAAAAATGCTCCTATTTCTCTTTGAGAAATTGAACATGAGAAAACACCATTTTCTTACCACATTTTGTGCCTGCTTCTCTCTCTCTCTCTCTCTTTCTCTCTCTCTCTGAGGGAGGGAGGGAGGGAGGAAGAGATTTAAATTGTTCTGGCACTGTCAATGAGGAACTTCCTATCCACAATTGGATATGTTACTTTATTCTTCAACTGTTGCAGTGGTTAAGGCACCAGGCTTGAAACCAGAAAACTTTGAGTTCTACTTGTGCCTAGGGACTAATTACTGTAGTGAATGAGATAAGTCTACGGTTCCTAACACTTCCAGAGACCAATTCCATGCTTCCATCACATCTTCCAATTGGTCCGGAGTACAAATTTATGGCTGGATATTGTTCCCACCTTAGGCATGAAAGCCAGGTGAATGACTTCAGACAAGTCATCCTCTTTCTTTCTGACTCAGTCCTCAAGATTGTTTTTGGAGCTTCCGGTTTGCAGGGCTTCGGCGGCAGGCAGGAATCTGCGATCGTGCGCAGTTTCTGCCTGGGCATGCCGCCGGAGCGCCCCGAGCCAGCTGGCTTCAGGGCTAAGCCACCCTGTAGAGGTTGGTGAAGACAGGGGAGATTTCAGCAGGGTCAAGGAAAGCCGCATCTTTCCTCCCCAGCTGGCTAAAGGCAGTAGAGCAGCGGTCAGAAATGGCCGCCTCAGAGAAGCCCTCATCTGGAAAAGAATGTGCAGGAGGAAGAAAGTGCTGAAGTGAAAGTTTTGGTTGACCGGGATAAGAAACAACAATTTAAGGCATCCTGGAACTCAAATTTTAAAAAGGATACATTGCTCCAAAGAAGATTCGGAAGCAGTGAATGAAAAGTGAAAAGAGGGAAAAAAAATTCTCACTCTCCTTCCTTACGCTGACAGCGAACAGAGATGAATGAGAAATCAGAAAAATGCTTTGGCATCAACATGTATTTAAGCTGGAAAATTTAATGCCAAGGGGGATAATAAAATTTTCGAATATAAAAGGAAAAAAAATGAGAAGGATTTTTTTTTTTTTTTTGGCTGTAAGTGGGAAGGGAAAGAGAGAATAAGAACAGGATTTGGAAGGAGGAGATCTAAAGTTCTAAGTTAAATTTTAACAGGTCTTCTAAAAGATAACATTTTTAACTGGAACTTTGTAACTAAATACTAACCCAGGAAGAGAAAGTAAAAAAAGGAAGAAGATGTCAAAAGAAACAGCTTGTGTGTATTTGGATTGCTTGCTGACTTTGGGACTTTTGGAACTATTTGAAGGATTAAAAACACTTGGGTGGTTTTTTAAAAGAAAAAAAAACTTCTACAATGGCATCACTTGTGGATGAACTGAAAATAGAATTTAAAAACTTTAAAGAAGAGCTTAAAAAACTTAAAGAACAAAGGAAGTGAAGGGTCTTGGTTCCTCTTTTCAATTCTTAGAAATGGCAATCTCTACTTACAAGAAATTACAAGAAAAGACTACGCAACAAAGATTGGGACAAAAGAAAAAAGCCATTTTAAATGAACAAGTAACTCTACTTCGGGAAGAAAGGGGAAAGAGGGGAAAGAGAATGGAGAATTTTGAGACCTAAAAAAACAAACCAAAAAAGGGGAAAAATAAGGTTGAAAAGTGGATATAATGTTGAGAAAACACAGAAAAAGGAATAAAAAAAGGAAATTGAGGTGGAGACAAGGGGGTAAAAAGGGCAGAGAGAAGAAATAAAGGAGGAGGGAAGAAGAGCAAGATGTAAAGAAACAGGACTTATTTAGAGATAATGGGTAAAAAATTTAATTGAAAAAGTGATTCTGCAAAGGTATTATATGATGTATTGTTATATTTGTATTTAAGAAATAATGTTAGAAATTGGAAACAACGTATGATTAGTGAAACATTTGTGAATAAAATAAATGGAATGAATTAAATGAGAGAATTAATTTAGAAAGGAATGGAACATTTTAATGACATAATGTTTTAAAAAGGCAGTGAAGTGGGGGGGGGAAGTAATTATGGAAAGTTTACAAGCGTTCCTATAGAAGCATGATACCTACTTGAAAGTAATATTGTTAAATGTTTAAAATTTTAATGAATATTAACATTAATGATAGATTGAATTGGTATAGATCGTTGTTTTAATTATATTATATATTTATATTTTTCTTTTCTTTTTCTTTTTAAATGTAGCGTGTAGCTATATGTACTATGCAGAATCCAAATGGAAGTTATGTTCTATATTAAGTGTTATAATTTTAGGGGGAAAGATAAAGGCGTCATTACTCCAATCAGTGACCACAGGAGGATTTTGTTTAATGAGAAAAGATAATAGACAGCTAAAATAGGACAGACAAAGAATATAATGAATCTGATTTGAGATGAAACAAAATAAAATAGAAAGTTAAAAGAAGGGCAGAAGCTATATAGCAAATGGTAGAATGGTAATAAGATATGGAATGGTACATAAAAATGAGCATGAATTGAATTGGTGTCTTAAGAGATGTAACCTGGGATCAGGCTGCTTTCAGAAAAGAGGTTTTATGTTTTCATGTTCTGTGTTGTGTTTCCTTATGTTTGTTTCTAAAAATCAATACAGTTTTCTTCCAAAAAAAAGATTGTTTTTGTGGAGAAAATAGGAGGGGGAAAGGTATGTTTGCCATCTTGAAAATAATAAAGGTAACATTTAAAAATGGTGGAGAAAAAGTCCATTTTGCCGGTCAAAATGCGAAGGTCCTCTCATTCTCATTTCTCTCTTCCATGTTTCTATTTCCTCTCTGGATTCTTTCTCTTTTAAGATTCTCCCATTTTCAGTGTCCTGCTAGATTTTGGTAGATCTACCTCCCTTCTTTCCAAGGCCCAATGAAAAGTTGATCTCAGTTGAGACAGTGATTGTTCTTTGCATCAGAAATGAATGGGATTATGGGCAGAAGCTGCTTTAATAGTAGGGGTGGGATTCAGCCAGACCAGACCAGTTCAGGTGAACTGATAGTTCCGGCGATGAGTTGGTCCTGGCCACCTGCACATGCCCTAGTCTATCTTTTATTTCCTTGTTTTGAAGCCTAGGTGATTCATGCGGCACAGTGGATTGCCATGCCTCAGCTGTTTTACTCACCAGGGCTGCAGGAGAAGGTAAGTTTTAGAGCTGAAAATGGCTGTTTTTCAAACGCTGCATGCGCAAAGCACACACTCACCACAGTGGTGGGCTTCTACAGGTTTCACAACGGGTTTGCTTCACGTTCACAGCAGTAAAAAAACCCACCATTTTACAGCTTTACAACTTACTTTCCACTGCAACACCGGTGAATAAATCAGCTGAGGCACGGTAATCCACTGTGCCATGCCTCAGCTGAGCTTCAAAACTGCAGAAATAAAGGACAGGCTAAGGCAGGGGTGGGTGGGCAGAGCCTACCAATCACCAGAGCTAAGGGTTTGCCCAAACTCATGCAAATCCTGAGCAGCTCATCCCTAGCTCACCGATCCAGTCGTTACACCGGTTGAATCCCACCACTGTTTAATAGCCTCTGAAAGGAGTGTGATGGAACTGGATTTTGGGCTGCCCTCACTGTATGAGATGAAGTTCAAGGAAAAACTCTCTGACAGACATCAACCAGAGAAATTATTCAGCAGAAAAAAAGTGGTACAGTTATTTCCAGCAGGAGATGAACATGAGACATTTCCTCAAGCGCTGCTGCTGCACAACATAGGAAAAGTTGACAAGAAAAAAGTATAATTATTTAAATTGGCCCATTTCCTGGATTACAAGCTTCAATTTCACATCCCATTCAACAGCATGATGCCATCTAGCACATGCTGAAACAACTGATCAGTTACTAGGAAAGGAGGAACTTCTAATAGAACCACAAAGCTATGTTGAGAGTAAAACCAGAGAAACTCTGTTTCATCTTGTTCCAGATTGTAGTTCAAAGAAAACGGAGCACATATTAATCTGTGATTGTGATACTTTCAGATGTTTTTTTTAAAGCATGTGTTTCTGTAGACAATTAGCTGCAAAAGTGACAGCTGCAACTTGATTTTAAATAGTCAGTGTTTCCTAATGCTGAGTAAAAAGAGGTCCTCATGAATAATTATAGAACAATATGGAAATCATAGTAATTGGTAGTAGCTATGGACAAGCAGAGTCCAGATTACAGTGTACAGATCAACCCCTGGACATTCTGATTGATTATCCAGCATCAGTTAGTTCCTGTAATTCTTTCAAAGAATACCAAATTTAGGAGAATATATCTGTCCCTGCAAAGCATTTTTTCAGTTCTTAACTGAAAGTTTGGTCTAAATCAGGGGTGTCAAACTCACAGTGGTGTCACGTGACATATTGTGATTTCTTCCCCCTTTGCTAAACTGGATGTGGGCGTGGCCAGCACATGATGCACCTGGCCCACAAGCGGCAAGTTTGACACCCCTGGTCTAAGTGGAAACAAAAATAAATTATGCCTTAGCCATGAAGAGCTCCTGAATATGAATGCAATGCAATTTGAAATGAATTGGTGGAACAACATGGAGATTCTAGTTTATTGATGTGTTTGCTATTTTTAAAAGCAATCACAGAATATAATTCTGCAATGCCACTTCCTCCTAAAAAAACTCAATATTTATTATCTGTGTGAAAAAAACAAGCTTATATGTTTGTATTACCAATACAAATAATGAATTTGGTCATTCCTGATTTCAGATACAAAACTAAGGCAGAGAAAAAGTGATTTGCAGAAACAGCTGAGTGAAAGCATTAAGCTAACTAAAATAGAATCTACATCTCACAAACACCTAAACTCTCTCTAATTGCACAATAAAGCAGATAGGTGTGTGCTTTGCAGTCATTGAAATGCAAATCAGTGTCTAGGTCAGTGCTTCCCAAATTTGAGTAAATTACCAAAAATTGGGTTAAAATGTTTTCCTCCCTTTGGGTAATAACACATAAACACAACATTCAATAATAATGGAAACATTTAAACTTTTGGCTAATGAAGGTAAAAGTTGAAGAAGCATTGGCCTAGGTAAAATGAAGAGATCATAGCATGCAATGTTTATCCAGATGCACCTCTATCTACCCCCAAACAATCACTAAATACATCAGAGGATAGGGAGAAGGCTTGTGACATGGCCATAAGAGTCACAACCCATCTGGATGGTTAATTAGGGGGTACAGCTATGGAAATTTTTTCTATAGTAACTGAAACAGTGCAATTGTCAACATTCCTTCAGATGCTCAAATCCTATCACTCTCTTTCTACAGTATTCAGTACATATTTTCTATTCTCTCTCAAAAGGAACTATTCTTTCCTAAATGAGACCCAAATTTGACAAAGAAAAGTAATTGACAAAGTATCTGTTCAATCCAAACCTCTTTGAGAACAAGGAATATTATGAAAATAATTTTTCAATTAACATAGGATTCTGTAGAAATGAACTCAATTATGCAAATGTGGCAATTTCCATTATTTATTTCAGCTGCTACTACATTTTATAAGTTATCTCATCTGAAAGAAAAGAGGAAAAACTGATGCTTTCTTTGAAACATTATATTTTGAAAAAGAAATTTAAATATGCTGCACTACAATTCTCAGTAAGCATGATTGAAGAAAACTGATCTGAAGCTACAACTTTGACACAGACTCATATCCTTAAACTTCCTTGAGATTGCACAAACCAAAAAGAACAGGAAAAAAGCACAATACTCTAAAGCTACCCCAAAGGTGCTTTTTCAAGACGCAACTGGACTTTCTGGTTTTTCTTTGAAGACATTTTGCTTCTCACCCAAGAAGCTTCTTTAGCTAAAAGCTAACCTTTTTTACACTTGTGGTAAAAAATCTAGTTTAGGAGCCTGTTGAGGAACAGAATGAGGATGTGCTGCATTGCTTTGATCTCTATATCTATTGAGAGTATCTGTGTTATATATTAATCAACTTTTGGAACTTTATTTCCAAACAAATGCATACACATAATTTCACTGACATAAATAAGGACAAAAAAACCAAGTGTTACAGGGAGTAGCTCTTGAAACAGGAGCTTTTACACCTTCCAAGCAGAAATAATGGATCTGTTCTCCCTTGACAAGTTTCAAGATGTGGGAAGCTAATGAATTAGCCAAGCTAATTAACTCAATAAGAGGAAGTGCTCAAGAAATAGCTTCTCTAAAAAGAATGATTTAAAAGTGTATGAGCTAAATAAATGTCTTGGAATAAGATTAGGAATATATTTCTTATACAGACTGGAAAGTAATGATAGATAAAAGCTAAAGATTCACTGCAATCATTTTTTCCAATAATGTAAGGTATTTGCTGTTTCCTAACACTGATTCAGGCTATTTAAGTTTTCCAAATTTGATACTGTCCTGGTGTATTTGAAAATCCTACCAGTTTTAGACCAATACAGCAGTGGTGGAATTCAAATTTTTTTACTACCGGTTCTGTAAGCATGGCCTGGTGGGCATGGCAGGGGAAGGATACTGTAAAATCTGTCAGAGGTGGGATTTGCCGGTTCTCCGAACTACTCAAAATTTCCACTACTGGTTCTCCAGAACTGGTCAGAACCTGCTGAATTACCATCTCTGCTATGCAGACTATCAAAATTGGAAAGGTTCATCCAAGTCATTGTTGTTTCCTCTGAACAGTCAAGTGGATCTCAAATCAGTCTTACTACCTGAAAATGTTCTCAACTAGAAATGCCAGGCATTGAATTGCATTAAGACTTCAGCATGCAGGACTTGTTGCGTCCACTGTATAGTTAGTCAACTCTTGGTTTTATACTTAAAGCAAGACAATTGGTTTTTCTGTGCCCCTCCACAGGGCTGGTTATTTTTATGAGGAGTTTCAAGATGGCGAGGAAAGAAATTGCCAGTGCCAAGCTGAATTGCCAGTGCCACAGAAAACTCTTTGTCTTTTGAATGGGGTATGCTCTTCAGCTGTCCAATCTGTCCAAACATCAGCAAATTCCTTAATCAGGTTTGCAATATGTACCAGTAAGTACTTCATTGTTTAAAAGCACCATGTGCAGGCATAGCATTAAACACAAAAATAGATAGGATAGGAAAGCATTCCAGTGGGTTAATGTCATTGCCCAGAAGATCATTGGTTGCCCTCTCTCCTCTTTGGAAGAGCTTTATAGCTCCTACTGCCTTAAGAAAGTTCAAAACATTCTCAAAGATCCATCTCATCCTGGGAACCCTTTTTTTGAACTATTACCATCTGGCAGATGGTACAGAATAATAAAAACAAGGACAAATAGGCTGAAAAACTGCTTCTATCCCAGGGCAGTAGCTCTTTTGAATTCTGCTGTATAGTGCAGTGTTGGTGTGGTGTCAGGGGTTTTCGGTTCAATGTGTGGAGGATGAAGGATGTGTTGTTGTGCTTATTTTCATGGTCATGGTCATGATGTGCACTGAAGATGGTGTTTGATATCATTGTATGAGGTGCAATGACAATAAAGTAAACTAAACTTAAAAAAAGCACATACACACACGCTCCAAAAAGAAACAAGATTAAGATATACCAAATCTCTGTCCCTTATAATTTGATGAATATTTACCATCCATGTCTTATATTTTAATAAAAGCAACTATTTTACAAGACAACTCTGGATTTCACTGATCAGAGATTAGGGAAAATAAATCTTGAATTTTCTGCGAGGAAAGGTCAAAATGAGTCAATTAAATCAAAATATGAGTAAAACACTTCATGACTGTGCTACTATGACTACAGAATATCGCTGTATCATACCCTACAACTGCCCAAAGGATGGCGCACTTAAATCCATCCTTGAGGAAGCAAAGGAGGGAGCATATAAACACTGATTCACACCAAAAGGGGAACATATTTGGGTTAGGGTTGGGATCTTTTATATAAAACTCAAAAGCAGGAGTTTGCCAGGAATTATCTGAAAAGCTTACTCTGAGCATCCAAAAATTGTGAATGAAAACAGAGAAGGACAGATGCACAAGAAGAAAGCAACAACTAAAGCACTATGTGATGAAGGAGGCGATCTAAATCTGGTGGGGGGGAGGAGGCAAGCTCATGCAATAGTCATTAAACAGTGAAGTTAAGAACCATTCTTAACCATTCGCTGCTCATTTCACAAAGGTAATGATTTTGAAAGGTAATAATCATTGCAACGAATTGTCTGGCAGTCACTTTGAGGCTTCAGATTTGTTAACCATGGCACACTTTAAAAGTGTCCACCTTAAAAAAAACCTGAGCAATCTCCTACATGCCTGAAGGCTACCTTAAAAAAAAACTTTTTCCAGCCAGAACAGATTGAAGCCCCAGTTGGTACAGCACCCATGGAAAAGTTCCTCTTTAAAAACTTCTTTAAAAATCATGTTAAGGGGACACAGGGAAAGAAAAATTCATGGCATTAAGTATCTCCTGAAGAGAACAGAGACTCATTATACAGACTGAGAAAGAATTATTCACACAAGATATAATTATTTGTATAATAGTCAAGATGTTCCATGACAAACCTAAGAAAGAACCACAAAAGAGCTACAGCATTTCTATCTCTGGTTATGCTGCTGTTCCTCTACCCACCTTTGTAAGATTAGTAGCAGCAGCAATATTTCCAGATTTCCAGAGTTCCTACCACTACCATCAAAGAAATGATAAAACAAAAGCTTTTGAGGTGGGGTTGGAATTCAACAGTCATTCAGCAGACATGAATGAGATAAAAAGCAAAATGCAGTCCTTTCCATCTAAAGGCAGATACCACCCCCACCCCCGAAGTCTTCCATTGCTTCCCAACAGGTAGCAACATTACACTGAATCCAGGATTTCTTTTTTAAGTGTACAAATATGCACTGGGGGAAAAATGAAAGAGGCATTGTCTACTTTAAAAAAGCAATCTACTCAAACAGCGATCCCTGCAAATACCAAATGCTAAAATAAGCCCTTACCTTGAATAACATGCATGGCTCCTGGCACTGGGCTGTGATATCATTCCAGAGACATTATTTGTAATAGAGAGGGTGGGGGGGAGAAGACTGAAAGAGGGAGGAGAAAGGGGAATAAAAGAGGTGGAGGAAACAGAAAATGAGAAGAGGATTAGGAAAAGAGAATGGGAAGGTGCAAAAGGAAAGGATGGAGGGATGAAAATTGAGACTGCAAAATCTGTCTCCTGCCTACACAATGGAAAAGAAATTTCTGACGAGAGAGAGAGAGAGAGAGAGAGAGAGAGAGAGAGAGAGAGAGAGAGAGAGAGAGAGAGAGATANGAGAGAGAGAGAGAGAGAGAGAGAGAGAGAGAGAGAGAGAGAGAGAGAGAGAGAGAGATATCTCACACATAACTAGAGGGGGCAGAAGGGAATAACAACACAGAACAGAGTAATCAAGTGAAATTAAATACTAAGAGAAATATTTAGCACAAGGGACTCAGGAGAAGATATTGGGCAGGATAGAAATTGAAGGTTTGCTGGAAGTGTTGTAAATGTGTTTAATTAAGGTAGGGGAAAAAAACATGCCCCCTGTTGTTGTTTAATTGTTGTTGTTGTTCAGGTTGTTTAGGCTGAAAACTGTGAAAAGTCTGGGGACCTATAATTCACTGTTGGCAAATTTGTGGTGGAGCGGGCACTGAATAAATCCACACTTCAAAAATACAGAAGAGTTTGCACTAATCATGTGCTTGGGTTGGAAGTTTCAAAAAGATTTTGAAGAAAGCTAAACATTGCTTTGGAAAATATTGGGATACTGATGTAACTCAAATAAACAACTGTGGCTCTCCATGTGTATGTAATCTGCAACTCCTAGGAGTCCAAAGTAGCGAGTGGCCAAAGATGTTGAGAAATATAGTTCCAAACTATCTGGATGGCCACAGAGCCCAACAGTCACTTCCTATTCAGTGACTGGCATTACCACAAAGTTTTTAAGTGTGATTTCCTAAAGGCCACCGGCCCCAATTTTTTTTTTTTTTACAAAACCCTCACATCTTATTTGCACATCATACTCTTATGATTCACATATCTCTTCCACAAATACCTTTGAGTGTCTATGAATATATTCAATTAACTTTGAAAAGCTGAATGATACTGAGACTTGTACATCAGACGGTCTCCTGCTGGAGACCAGGCTGATTGTGATTTTTAAAGGCCACCAATAAAACTCTGCATGTGGTCCAAATGCTTGCTTCCCTTCCCAAAAGGAAGTTAGATTGCTGTGGAGTCATAGAGTTAGCTGTAATATTGTACTTGGTTCCGAGACAGGAGGAACCTTGCTGGATCAATATTTTGATTGCACATTAAACTCTACTTATCTTCACTTCCCTCCCTAGGTGTCTCTGATTGTCCAGCTTCATCATTACTGCACTGCTGAATCTTGTTAATTTAAGCTTTGTTATTTTTATCCTGCCTCTAGTCTAGAGAGAACTGGATATATACTGCATGTTACACTCATTTAATTTATAATAAAATTTAAAAAGAAAAAATGGACTAAGCCTCACCACCTGAAGCACAAGAGATTGCTCACTGCACTATAATGTAATCCCTTGTGGTCTTATGTGTAAATGCCTGAATACATATTAAGTCCCAGATATGCATGCCCTCACTTTCAATTTTTCAAGCCCTATTGAAGCAATAAAAACCAAAAGAATGACAACAATGTACATAAGCATAGTTTTAATAGATATCCCAGGAAGGCAAAATAAAGACTTTGTTGTAAAGAGGCAAGCTCAAAGTGCCTCTGGAATGGCAGGACAAAGTTGAAGGATTTCCCTTGTGTCTTTGTAGCTTTTAAAAGGTTGAGTCAAACTATTTCTCTGTTAGCAGATTATTTGACTTCGCTTGAGTTGAGTACTGGGGGCGGGTACCATTCTATTTAATTTAAAGGGTACAAGCAGCAGGAAGCATTGCATCATTAACAATTGTATTTATTTTTGGTCCTAAGTTGTATTGTGCTGTTATATTTTAATAAATATAGAACCAGTTTGTTAGAACATAATATTTGTCCTGGACTTAGAACTCTTTCTAAACTATGAAGTTCATCTGCAGATTTTGAAACAGTTGCCATCTCTTATATATGCTATGCTATGGGATTGGATTGCCTTCGGAATAAATCACTTAACGATACTTGTTTTCCTGTAATCATGAAGAAAGGTAGACTGAATGGAAAGATGTATCAAAACATTATATAATGCTTTGGAAGAAGAAGGAGAGAAGGAGAACGAAGAGAAGAAATGGAGAAGGAGGAGGAGGAGGAGGAGGAGGAGGAGGAGGAGAGAGGAGTTTTCTCAGGTTATTTTACAATAATTCTTGAAGGTAGAATATTTTAAGTATTTTGATGAAAGAAAATTAAGGATTGATTACGAATTATCTATTAAATCCATGAGCGATTCAAGTCTGAACTTACATTTCTTGAGTTTTATTTGTTTCTGCTGACTTCATCTTTCATCTTTCCTCCATAAATTGGATGTTTCCATCACAAATCAGGAATATACCTCAGTTCATCAGGCTGGGAAATCCACAGACATGAAAGATTAGCATCTTTTGTAGGTGCTGAAAGTATCAGTTTCCAACTTAAAGGTATTTGATTTTATACATTTACAATAGCTAAATCTCTTACCTATTCCCATATTTTACAATAACCAAGAGTATTTTCATCAGGATCTGTGTCTGTTTTTAAGTTTCCAGAATAAGCCTTTAAGTTTAGGAGGTCAAGGAAACCACGATGAGTAAACACTTAGCCCATTCTCCAAATGCCCTTGTCTCCAAGTCTCTGTTTCTTCCAGAGAAACTGTTCTTTTCCTGCAATGTACACTTTGTTCTAGTTCCATTCACCTTCCCCCTCCCACCAGTTTTGGTTTTACAGAGCTCTAGGAGTAACATTTGCAAATGAGAAACATGACATCAAACTGTTCTTTGAGAGATATCGGGGGAGGACAGAGAAGACAGCCTTGGGAAATCAAGACAAGCACTTTATCTAAAATAATTTCTTTCCTAGTTATTAATAATTGCATTTGAATAATTTATTTATTTATCTCAAGGAAGAAGATTCATTTCATTCTTACAACAACCCCTAGAGGTTGAACAGGTGGAGAAATGCAGACCAACCAGCAAGCTTCCTTTCCAATTAATACGTCAAGCTTTTTGTCCAATTGTCATAGCATTGCATTGGTTCTGGACACCGTTATACTGAAATAGACATATTATCAGTTATGATATGAGCTGCATTCCTCTTCTGTTTTTCAGTTATCACAAATTACTTTGAGATGAGAATTTATTTAAATATTTTAAGTAGATAAATACCATAAATCCATATAATTGGTTTCTTGACATTTTCTAGGAGGCCCACCATATTTGTTGTATTTATCCATCAAGATTTTTACAGTTCTCGTTCTGTCTTAGTCTTGCTCTTTTAAAGTCCTTTTTGAAAAGAAGAGAAGAGAAGAGAAGAGAAGAGAAGAGAAGAGAAGAGAAGAGAAGAGAAGAGAAGAGAAAAGTCCATCTGGGTGCTAATTATTCATGTCACTGTTCTGCCTGGGTGGATTTTGACAGCGACTGAAATATTGATCTGATAAGTTTATCATGGACCAATATAATTGTTTTTATTTTTTATCATTTCTTCATTTTGTTTCAATCTACCATTTTAAAAAAGCTCAAGTTATATTGCAATTAATTCTATATCACTAACAAAAGGATACTTAAATGAAAAGTAACTTCCTAGACATAGTTATTTTAGCAAGTTAGTTAATAAATTGTCTTAAAAATATAATTTTAAAACTTTTATTGCATGAAGTTAAGGGTTTTATTTCATATATTTGCTTTATTCATTAAATTTTGGGAGGGTACAGATGACAACTCTCATTTATAACTCTCCTGTTTCTTTCATTTTTGTTCTTTCTAGAGAAATTCTCTTTGGTAGTTTTCAAATAGTAAGTAGACTCCTAAGCTATTAAGGGTGTGGATTTATATGTCTATAATGCTAATTTTAAAAATCATTTGAAAATTGTTTCCAGTTGTTCCTCTATTGACTATCTTACAATAATGACTAGCCTTGAAAAAAAAAATTCCCATCATTTTATACATATGTATGTAGGATTATGTATGTAGGGTTATAATACTAAAATTCTTTCTTTCTGTATCATTAAAAAAAACCTTACCTTTGTGTTAGCATGCATAAATACTGATTAAAAATATATTTAAAGAAAGATTAAAGAAACTACCACACAAAAATTATGTTAAACACAATTATGATAGATTCATTTGGTGAATAGTATAAAAGTATGTTAAGAATGGTTTAGTTATACAGAAAGAATTGACTCACAAAACAGATCTATGAAGAAAGGAAGATTGAATGAGGAAGGGAAGCATGGAGCAAGTTATGGCTGGATAGAGGTGATGAGATCCTCACAACGAAAGAGATTAAAAGTTCAAGATGATTCTGTGATACTCCTAAGATTTGATCTATATCGAAAAAAGAAAAAAATGAGCCAAGAAATAAATCAAACTAGAGTTGTCATTCAAAGCATAAATGACTAGACTATCCTGTAATTTGGACACCTTATGCAGTGACATAACTTTCTGGAGAAAGCTATAAAGGTACTAGAAAGGTGGAAGAAAAGAGGACAACCAGGAATAAGGCAGATGGACTCAACTGCAGCTGGAAGACTTGAAAGACCAGGTTGTGAACACACTGCCACAGAGAAAATCTATATATGTAGTCACTAAGAGATGACAAGGTAACAATCAGAAATTTAAGAACTAAAAGCAATACATGAACCACCAAATAGACATGGTGGAAGAAAGAATAATTTGCAAGGATAGAAAGATATGCGTAGAGGTCAAAACCAACTGTTTCATATTTTTTTTTGCTTGAATTCATTTATTTTACTTATTTTTTCTCACTCCTCCACCCTTTGCATAAAATTTCTTGCCTTAAAAGGGACTACTATGATGAGTGTGTGTATGTGTAAGCATTCTTTTAAAACATAGGAAAATATTGCTACATGAAATTATTCTGAAAAGGTTATATCAGGACTGATGTGGTGGTCAGCCAGGCATTCCCTAAATGCTTTGTCAAGTTGTAATGCCATGTGTGGCTTATGTTAGAAAAGTAATGGAGGCTTCTATCTAGAAACCCTCACTTAAACAAACACAAACTGTTCAGAAAACTGTGTTCATAACAGTCACTCAAACTGTCATGATGTGAGGTAGGTCAGCAGCCTTGACAGCTCTTAACAACAATTTTTATGTGCTTTAATTCAAAACAAGTGGAATCCTCACATGAGGCTGACAGCCTATTATTGGGGGGGGGGGGNTGGGGGGGGGGGGGAATCTCTCCATATTTAGAAAGCCAAGAAAATCCTCTGCCTTAAAAAAAACAAAAAAACATATTTGCTGTGTGCTTTATTCTGTATGTGTATTTAACAGAAGCATTCTTCTCACACCATTCCTACCTCTTAAACCCAATGGGAAGCATTCTGTTGAGCATGCCATCTTGTTCCAAAAGGAACAATAGAACACACTAGAAAAAAAAAATCACTGAGGGTTGGCCTTTAAATTCCATTTTTCGTAGTCTTCAGATTCTTCTCAAAATGTTGCTCCTGAACATTCAGTTCTAATATCCAAGCAATATAAATCCATTTTCAATTGGTGGCAAATGATGTGTAAGCCATTGTTTAAGCTTATTACCCCCAGACCAGACACAACCCCCCCCCCCCC
>BHFT01016372.1:0-26921 GCA_004320025.1 Laticauda laticaudata
CAAAGTCTTTATTATATACAGCAGTGGGAAAACGGAACATTGGCTCAAGCCGCGGCAGCCTTTTTATAGGGATTTGGCTGCCGGCTTGTAGCCAATGACAGGTATTTAGTTTTGCCGCCTTTTGAGAGGTTTCTTGGATTGGGTCCTATTGAACCAATCCCCATTCAGGCTTTTTAGCCAATCAGAATCCTGTGTTAGGAGACTACTATTCTATATACAGAACAGAAACATACCCTGAAATAAAAACATTTCTATTCATACAAACTTTAAATTCTTGCAAGTTCAAAAAGCTGGACATATGTAGGCATGTGTATGTGAGTGAGGGATGGGTTTTGAAAAGAAAACAAAACAAGTACAGGTCCTCAAGTTATTTACAATGGCACTGAAAAATGTGCCTTATGACCAATTTTCATAGTTACGACCTTTATTTATATGACCTTTGCTCTGTCCCAGGATCAGGTGATCCTTTTTTGCGACTTTCTGACAAGAAAAGTTAATGGGAAAGCCAGATTCACTTAACAACCAGGTTACTAACTTATTAACTACAGTGATTCATTTAGCAACTGTGGCAAGAAAAGTCATAAAATGTCTCACTTAACAACAGAGATTTTGGGTTCAATTGTGGTTGTAAATCGAGGACTACCTCCATAATATTTTTCACTCACATTTTAAAACACTTCTGTTACACGTCTACTGAATTTGAAAGAGATTAAAAATTATATTAAGAGAAATTGAAATTCTATGCAAGAATATCCTGGCAACTTCTCACAAATATCTAAGTGAGAGAGTTTTAACATTTTTCGCTTTCATTTGAACTACTTGCTTAGCCTGTCAGGAGTTGGTCTGTCAAAAGATTGTAATGATTTACAATCTTTTGTAAATTTGTAAATGTAAGGGGCGTGCATAAGTGCACAATTGTGTCTACCGTCCCTGTCCTTTTGCCCCCATTTATTCGCACCTATTTCCTGTATTCTTACTCATGTTTATAGTTATACCTATTATCTTGTAAGCGATTGACAAATCAAATAAATAAATAAAGTAAATAAAATAAATTTTCAAAGAGCATTTCTAACTAGCTGAAAATACAGTTTATTTTTCCCAAACTCATGTCAAAAATTATCAAAGGAGAATCCAGGAAAGGAAAATGTTCTTTATAAAATGTGTACTGTGGTGTTAACTAAGTAAATTATTAGTTGTTTATTTGCAGAGGAGAGAACAAAGAAATACATACATGAATTACGTTTTCCTTACCCGACACACATACTGGCTTTGTGGTCCTGGAGAAAAAGTTTTGGAGCGGATGATTGTGCTGCCTCTAACGAAGGGTGTTTGTAAAGGATTAGGTGTTCTTTTATCTTTGGGACGAACTACTAGAGAAGGTTGCATAAGACTATCTGTGTTGGTCTCTTTATCCACCTGGAAGTCAAAGATATATCAATGTAGTTTTCCTTCCTGATATACTTTCAGTCTGACTGCTTTGCAATAAATATAAGAACACTGGACTGAATTCTATATTTCTTTTCAATACTTATACTACACATAAAAAATATACAGCAACTCGATGAGTTCTTTGGCACAGCCCATTAAGTCTGGACTAGCAATGCATCAGCAAATTGATTTATAAGGCATGAACAATTTCATCCTCAGCTTACCCCATCCCACAATTGAGGCAGCATTTATCTGTGTTTACCTGTTCTGCTTCTAAAATGGTTTTTTCCAACATTTGCAGAACAAGCTGTATGATGTGGTCCATTTGTGCTTTGTTTTGGGGTAAGTATAACAGGAAAGTGTTCCCAATAGCCACCCAAGGCTGCTTTTGGCACACTCACATCCTGACAATGTTTTTCAGGGCTATGTTCTCTCCCATTGTGCCAAGCAGCCATCTCTTCCACTACTCTTGCCAACCCTGACAAAACTGTCAAGATATTTCTGGTTTCCAACATTTGGAGAAATGACGGGAAAAGTGTATTTATGTCATAGAGGAATGCATTTTTAGCCAGCTATGGGAAAAGCAGCATTTCAGCCACTGGCACCAGGGGTAAATAGAGAAAATACTCACTTCCTTCCTTCTCTCTTTGTGTGCTTTTATTGCCACCTGAGACCAGTGAATTTAAGGGGAAGAAGAAAATTGGACCAGATTTCTTCTGGTGCAACTTCCATTGCCACGCTTGGTAGAACAATAGAGGAAAGAACAATGGAGAACCATTCCATTGGTCCCAATTCTTCAAAACCACAGAGTACATTCAGTGGGATCAAACAATTGACAATCTAAAACTGCTGATATCAATAACTGGTATCAAACAAGGTGTTCCTGCATCATGGATTTCTTATCCCTATTTTTTTTGTGGATAGAGCATTTATTCTGCTTCATTGCTGAAGCAGACTAAGAATTGAAAGGGCACCATATTTTTTCTGCTGAAAAATTTCAGTGACTCATAATGAAAACTCAATGGCACCAGCTATATATGCATAAATTATTGTACATTTTATTTGAAAAGGAAAACCACTTTCATCAAACTGTCAACAAACTAATGTATGAATATGCAAATTAATTTCAATATTTTAATGGATAATTGTCTTGGGCTTGACTTTGGCATACAGAATTTTATTATTTTGGAAATAGGAGTTCTATTGCCAGTCAGTAGTGTACTTGTTCATAATAAGCAGAAGATGTTAGTGTGATTTTCCATATCTATTTATCGGGAAATTACATAGCTCTATTTGGGCAAAAAAATATTAAGATTTCCATCAAACCAAGAGCTTGAGATTTGAACCAGTTTTCATATAATCACTGAGAAAGAGCCATAACTGGTTTTCAAAAGCAACTAATTTGCCAATGATATTTGAAGGCTATAATGAAAAACAAAACAAACTTCAGCAATATTGGTTCATGAGCCCAGTGAAGAATGTAAATTCAAAAGACAGCTTGTCAGAAATGAAACAAAGGGGACTGCAGCAAGGGCACAATGCTTAAGGCAGCTTGTCTTTCTGCTTTTTGGCTTTCAATGGATTCTGCTTTCATTATACATTCTTTACCTTGATGGTTGCTGATTCAGCCTGCAACAAAGGTAGCAAGTTCTCTTCAGTGGCCCACACAGTCCTTCTGCCATAAAATTCTTCCTCTGCTTCAGCCTCACCAATTTCAGTTTCACTGTTACCATCCTGCTCAGCATCTCCCTTATATTGCCTGTAAAATGAGCAATGTTCACACAAAATTACAGGATATAGGAACTTTGTCAAAACTGTTATATTCACAGTCATTGTGGGAAGGAAAACATCACAATATCATGTGATAAAATTAAATAAACTGGACACATGCTGTAGCAACTTGATAACAGGCTTGAATTAACAGATCTAAAGCAATGAAAGCTATAGAAAGTCTTCTCATCATGAATGATTGGAGATCTCAGGAGACCAATTTGTCACCGATTTGAAAAAACAAAATGAAATTTGTATTGGATTAATATGAAAATATAGTTCAGCTTTTGTGCGTGTTAGGAGTATATCATGTTCTAAAGATTATTGTGTGTTTAAAGATGCCAATTTTAATACTGAAATACTTAAAACTAATACAGCAATTTTCTCTAAAGAATTACTTCAATGTTTAATGTCTATATAATGAAAAATTGCTACATAAGGGGATTTGATTGATTATATTCTTTATTTAATTCTGTCACTGTAAAAAGAATTATGGAATCCCATGATTGTATCATATGACTCACCAGGTTTCATCAGTAAATAAAGTACTTTCTCCTAGTTTTTTCTCTACTGCCTCAAGTTCAACAACAGTTTGTTCCAGCAATGCAGATACAGAGTCCTGTGGGAAATAGGTTAACAACATTAACAATATCACACTTCAGATCACACTTCAACAATAACACTTCAGTGTCTGAAGGTTTACCAAAGACTATCATTATTCAAGCTGAGAAAACAAATATATTGGCCATGAAGCTTTGTCTCCTGCAGATTGTGCAAAAACACCTTTAATTATTAGGGTTTTTTTACCATTTTCTCATTGCAGAGTAGCTCAGAACAAGTATCCTCTTGCTTGTTTTCACAACCATGCCTTTGTAGATATTTATAGCTGAGCAGATTGTACCAGCGCATTGACCTTTCTCCTGGTCTGCAAATATCCGCAAGGCTAATTTGTGCACCTCCCTACAGTAAAAAGAAAACAAAATACGTTTATGAGTACCTTCAGGACATTCAAAGAGTTTCATTCACAGATGCTAGGATAAATGAGTAATTCTGGGCCATGTACATAATTTACCCTGCCTTTACATTTATACTTTAGGTAATTGCACAAAACATTGTTTAGGTGCCACAACTGTGCAAGTGATGCTGCATGCTGTCATACACAAGAGGGTTTTCAATATAAGCATTACAGATAGTCCTCAACTTACAACCATTTGTTTAGTGATTCAAAACTACAATGGCACTGAAAAAACTGGTTTATGAATAACCCTTACAGTTACGACCATAGTGGCATCCCTGCGGTCAAACTTTGAGAGCCTGGCAACCAGCATGTACTTAGGATGGTTGCAATGGTCCCAGGGTCATGTGATCACCATTTGCAACTTTCTCAGGTGGCTTCTTACAGCAAAACCAATGGGTGAAGCTGTATTTGATTAACTATTTAACAACTGCAGTGATTTGCTGATAAACTCTGACAAAAAAAAGGCAATAAAAATGGTCATGGCTTAACAACCATCTTGCTTAACAATTCTGGTCCCAATTATGATCATAAGTCGATAATTGTTTTTACTCTGGTGCCTAGTGCTACTCATATTTATGAGAGGTGGCACACTGTTCTCCCATATTCTGAGGGCACCGCAATGATGAGGATGACATTATCCAATAGAAATAAGCACTAACCAAGCATTCTTCAAGGTGGAATTTATCTAAAGTGCAGACATCAATTCTGAGTGTCTTCTGTCGCAAAACTGAATGAGGGATTGCAACACAAAATAATTCATTGTATGTGACAGTGTCTGATGCGTCCATGAGTCTTGTACGGAACAAACAGCTTGTGCTTTCAGATGAAGGAAGAACAGCCACACGAATGCTCCTGTTGGAAATTATCTTAAATAAGGATTACTTATCCACAAGCTCACTGTATATGTGAATATCATTGCAACTATCAGTGTAACCCATTTTTGCATAGTTCTTTAGAGAAGAAACTTATTTTTCAAATATTTGTTCCTACGTCTATTATTGAGTTGGATATTAATATTAAAATCATGATAGATTTCAGTAGATCAATTATGTAAAAAAGTTGAATTAGAAATTATGGATGGCAGAACTTGACATAGTTTAGAGTAGAATATACAATGACTTCAGGGCTTGGTTGGATTCCCTTTTCTCTCTTTACACAGACATAATGAAAAATGGACAGAGAACTAAAACAAGTCCCAGTATTGTAGTAGCAGATACCGCACAGTATAACTATGGGACTATGACAAATTATAAACAAGATCCCGCTTGCATTCCATATTAAAATAGACATGGTAGTTATTCAATTTACAAGAACTATTTATTATTAGTATCTTTTAGTTGAGAAAAACATTTATAAATGGGACAGAATCAGAAAATTCCCAAATAATCTGTTATACCTCTCAGTAAACTTTGTTCATGTAGAATCTTAACCAGACTTATCTTGTAGTTACAGTTTTCTGGTCCTTGAAGACCAATGAGCTTCAAGGCTGCTCAGCTGATTTATTAATTTTAAGCTGAATTCTTACCCCTTTAAAATATTCCATCATATCTGACATTAAAAAAAAAGAAAAGGAACTTATCTCAGCAACATCTCCCAGCCCTGTAATAACTTCTCTACGTTTTTACAATGTAGAAGTTCAAAGGATGCTCTACGAATCCTGCAACAGATGTGAATTTATGGAGCTAATAATAATTCTCATTTTATAGCATTAATATTTATATAGTAAATGTGTCTCATGCTGCATTTTAGGGTAGTCTTCATAGAAATATCTCAAGGAGGGGAGTATTAGAATTTGCATAGACACCTTTTTCATGTCAGATAGTGCATTAATCACTTCATATATTGTGGAGGGGAAAAGCTTTGTTCTGCAGAAGTACTGTGGAATATTTCAAACTTCAGAAATAATTCTAATTTTTAATGTCAGCTGTGAAGCTGAAGCATTTTCTACAAGCCGTTATGTATATTCAAGAATATTTTTTCAATGAAAATAATGGAGAAAAATATCTATTTATTCAAATAAATGGATATATAGGCTCAAAAATGACAGTTGGTAAATTTAAGATTTTTTTTTTTATTTCAGTCTAACTTTTAAAAAAGTCATTTAGGATAACTGATGGAAACTTACAGAAATATTTTTGTCCTTGTAATTACTTACACTTTCTGGTCTTGCTGTGGTAAAAGAGCAGGCACATTATTCAACTGGGCAATAAATACTGCAAATTGTTTATTTTTGTCATCATATCTGAAGTGAAAATAAATGAAAGACGCAATTGTAGATTGTAATAAAATAAGCCTAATCACACAAGCACACACACACGCACGTACACATATACAGATACCTTTATTCATTTTTATGAAATATTTTCAGATATTTATACCTAGTATTAATCAATCCTCTGTGCTCTTTCAAAAGAGGAAAATCATTTGGACATAATGGGATTTTCTGACACATGTGTTCCTAAGAACTGGTTACAAGATGATTGGGCTCAATGGTCTTTAATTTAAGCAAACATAATTAAAATTAGAGAGAGCAGAAAGGAACTCAAGATGCAGTAATATTTTTGCCAAGCATCTACACTATGGATAAATGAATGATAATGAAGTACAAGGGTCCAGAAAAATTGTGCATTGAGGCCTCATCATTAAACCTCTAATATTATCATTAATATCACATTCAAATATGTACCTCTAGCTTTTTTTGTAATCTTACTTACAGTACTCAACTCCATTATAGAAAAATTATCCAGTACTAATAAGGGTACTAGCTTAAAGCACAGGATAAGCCGTTCATCTTACTTCATTGAAACTTGAACTTTAGCTGTAATAGGGGCATCTGCATCATCATTCTCAAATGTTGCTGTTTCTGAGCTACATGGCCTGAAAAAGATAACAGAGACATTTAAATATGAATTTTAAAATAGCAACAGAATTCAACAACAAGGATATGAATTAAAATGTAAATACATAAAATCTCCCTTTCTGAATAGCTATTGAAATTCTTTCTTTATAGCCTAAAAATCATGATGGGAAAGAAATGGTTTTGCTTGGGATAAAGAAATGTGTAGGTGTCAGGTGAGCATCTATGGAGAGGGTATGCTGTTGATTGGCATCACTGCTGATAGGGCCCTCTGTTATGTTGCCACATTCAGTAACATCATTTACAATATCTTGAGAAGAACCTTCAACAATAACCTATGGATCAGAAAGTGACCTACGGGAATTATTTTACTATTCTGAACCCAAGCTATTTAGGATTTAATGACTAACATCATTTGTGAAAATTTGAGCAACAAATTACTGGGATCATATGACTTTGTTGCTTATGCTCCAATAACATACTAGAAGTTGTATTTTGGATAATTTTTCAAAAGTAGGTGCACTTTTAATAACTGGGAATAAATTAATGATTAGATCAAATATCTAAAGCTAGACAGGGATGCAGTTGTTATACCAAAACTGATAAAAGTCATAGAGAGACTGAACTTTATAAATTTTTCAGTTTCTTTTTCTAAGAAAAGTCAAATCATTAAAAAGTTATTCATTTTTGCTTTCTTTTGCACCAAATAGAGGGCATTTATTTTCCCACCTACTGTAATCCAGCATAGTCTTCTTCCCCAAAATTTGGAGGGTAGAAAACCATTTAAATGTGACATTTAAAATTGATATCAAACATTTAATAATTGTAGGATTTCTTAGTTAAGGACCTACTTCTCCAAGTAAATGGGAGAATCAAATTAAGTGAGATTCTCAGTGAGAAAATCATGAGAAGCAAAAAGGGAACAAGCTTATTCCATCCCAGGAGAATGCTAAATTGCTCAAAAGAAATACTGAACATAAGTAAAATTAAGATTAGAAAGAATAAGATAGAAGATGCATTTCAGTGACTCCTTGGCTAATAATGTCTCATCAGTCTTGGGATATCTCTGATTAACCCAGTCTTTAGTAATTTCAAATATCTTTCTTACAGTTTATCCTACAGAACAACACACTTCCTAGGGGAACTTGCTAGCTATTCTGCACAAGAAAATGTTATTAATTGAATTATAGTATTCAATTATGGAAAATTAAATATGGAAGACACCTTCCAGTGACACCAGAAAAATGTGGACTAGCATACTATATTATTTGCACTGCGTGCTGAAATTATTGTGGCCTGTAAATATCTTTGACAATTTTTTGTAACAAATATGTAATCTGCAATATTTGACTTTCCTGATTTGGTGACATTGATTTGGTGACAAATTAAATTTGTAATCATTTGGGTAAGAATTACCTTTGCACAGATGCTTCATACACCCCACTATCTCCAGCAACTGACTCATCTGACACTGCAGCTGAAACACATGCCACTTTCGGTACGGATCCTTCAATCATATTTACAGCTAGAAAAATGCAAAGAGAAAGGGGTAAATTCATGACAAAGTTGCACAATATTAAAGAAACCAATGGGCTGACTCATTAGATACCTGCATCTGAAGCAGACAACAGTTGATCCCAATCAGTGGTTTCTAATATTTGGATCTAAATATTGTTGAGTTTGCACAATAGCAGCACATATTCAAAGAAATATGCATCAAAATCTCAGATACTTTTGGCACGTGATCCAAGTGGATAATGGATTAGGAAAATTGTCTCTGGTTGGCAAATTTGAGAGATATAAAGGAGAAACAAACTGATAAAGTGGATGAATGGGGTTAAAGAGATTATTGGACTATCCTTGGAAAACTTCCAGGTTCTTGGATATGGGTTCAAATGGGAAGCAAGCAGCCATTTGATGACTCTGAGCTAGTTTAGCGAAAAAATCTTGAAATGGCAAATATAAGCGGAAGTTAATCGATTAACAAGTCCATAGTTACTTTATTTCTTTTTAAAAGTCATACTGTTTTTATTTTCTAGATCAAGGGTTTTGACTGCATGAGTTCATGTGCTGAATTGCTTTTTTTTCATTACATATTTTGATTTATGTCCTTTATTTCTACTACCCAACTATTTAAATGAAGCAGAGAACAATATTTAAACTTTAAAACAGTAAATGTTTCCTATAAGTGATGTCTATGAAGAAAGGGAAGGAGAGGTAATTTGGAGGTGAGTTAACTAGCTGTATCTTAAAAGAACATGTGAAGACACATGATCCCAGAAGACTATGCTGTAACTCAGTCAGGCAGCTTTTCCACTTCTCTGAGCTGTGTGTGCAAATCCCAGGGAGTGAATGTTTTTACTCATTACTGCACTGAAATAAACTACCTATGGTGATTATTTTGTCTGCTGACTGAATAACAATCCTCAATCTCTTAATCCGCTTAATGTCTTTAACTCCCTCAGCCATTTTCAAAGACCAAAAAAGTTTAGACTAATTGCCATCAAGACCTAATGAGAATAATAACCCTTTCATTGTGGCATTACTCACAGGGAAGAAGGAAGAACTTATCCCCCATGCCAAAGACAAATTATTATTATTTATCTTTTCCAGACCCCAAGTTGGTGGGTTTTTGTGTCATGAACAGCATGCTTTAATCAAACAGAAGCTCAAAAATACTTCCTAAAATTTGAAAATGCTCTGTAAATTCAAAATAAATTTGTAGGACATGTAAATTTGATGATATTATCAAACTGTAGTGCCAGAACAGTTGTAATATGGAATAAATCTAATGTCTCCTAAATTGACATCTAGAAAATAACTGTTATGATAAAAGTATGGATTTGTTTTCATTTCAATTTATTCAGATAATTCAGGAAGTTGTCTCAGAACAGAATAAATTTAACTATTAGATTATGAGATTAGGATGATTGCCTGAATTTCAATTGATGATTAATAACATATTATTTTGAAAAGGAAAGCAAGGGACATCTAAAGGTATTTGATTGAAAATACCTTATGTGTATATACTTCTATATGTATACTTATAAGTATTTCATACTTATATGTTTGTATATATTAACAAACACATATATGTATAGTCAACTTGTTCTGCATACAGATGTAGCAAAAGCTACATAGTTCTTAAAATACTATATTGCTTTAAAAGTAAGCAACTAAGAGGGACTATCTGAAATATACCATAATGGAAGGAAACCTGAAAACTGGAGACAGGTGGCGCTCCCTTCTGTCCTTATTGCCATTGTCATTCATTTTCATTCACGTTACTTTGGGAGCCAATTCTAGCTAAAAAAATATACTAAGTAGCTAGATGAATATATTTTAGTTATTACAATTATTTGGATGTTACCTATTCAAATGACTCCAGGAAGTTTTTAATAATACAGCAAAACATCTAAAAATATTAACATTATTAAAATATTAAAAATCTTCAGTGGTCCATTCTTTTCAGAGAAGGGAAAGGTTTTCCAAAGAATAAGATTTGCAAAAAAACTAAGTTCCAGTCCCAAATTATTTAGATAGCCAACCTTTTTCACTTTTCCTCAAATCACAGATTAAGTATGATGACTTGTCTTCAGCATTATTAGAAGGAAAAGTCAATGGTTCCCCAGTGTCTCTGTTCCCTGGGCAAAACTGAATCCATTGTTTATATCCTTGTTCATTTCCCTTTCAATTATTCTTGGCAAGGATGTAATCATTTCTTTTTTTGTCTCACTATTCCAGAAATTCAGAAGACAAAGCTGACAAGTGAACAATAATACCTAAGAGTGTTACAAACTGTCCAAATGTTATTACCATCTAGTATGGGAATATATAGTTATTACATTGTGCATTATGTTGTATAAAGTTGCTATAATCAATTTTAAAGTATTCTTTTATAATGGATTATCCAGCATCACCATTGGATGAATTTGTAATGGCTGACCAACCACACCCAACACGTAGTCTTTAATGGAACTGCATCTACATGGAGGGGAGTATGCAGTGAGGTACCCCAAGATTGTCTTAGGGCCAGTACCCTTCAATACTTTCATCAATGATTTAGACAAAGGGATAGAAGAGGAATTTGCAGACTACACCAAACTGGCAGGAATAGCCAACACTCCGTAAGGTAGACTCAAGATACAGAAGGATCTAACAAAATGAAATTCAGTGTTGAGAAAAGTAAAGTTCTACATTTAGGCAAGAAAAACCAAATGCACAGGTATAGAATAGGTGGTACCTGGCTCATCAGCAGTAACTGTGACAGGGAACTTGAGTCCTAGTTTCCTGTGGATAATCACTTAAATATGAGTAGGCAGTATTCAGAAGCTGCCAGAAAAAACGATGCAGTCCTAGGCTGCATTAACAGAGGGATATCATCAAGATCACGAGAAGTGTTAGCACCACTATATAATGCCTTGGTAAGACAACATTTGGAATACTGAATCCAACATTGGCTGCCATGATATAAAAAAGATGTTAAGATGCTAGAAACAGTGCAGAGAAGAGCAACAAAGATGGTTGGGGGCTGGAGGCTAAAAAATGAATAATGGTTGCAGGAATTGATACGTCTAGTTTAATGAAAAGAAGGACTAGAGGGAACATGATAGCAATGTTCCAATATCTAAGGGGTTGCCACAAAGAAGGAATCAAGCTATTTTCCAAAGCACCTGAAGGCAGGAAAAGAAGCAATGATGGAAAAACTAATCAAAGGAGAAAAGTAACCTAGAACTAAGGATAAATATCCTGAAAGTTAGAACAATTAATCAATTGAACAACTTTCCCCCAGAAGTTGTAAATGCTCCAACATGGGAAGTTTTAAAGAAGTGACTGGACAACCATTTGTGTGAAATGGTATAAGGTTTCCTGCTGGAGAAGGGGGTTGGATTAGAAGACCTCCAAGGTCACTTCCAACTCTGTTATTCTGTTATAATGTAATTCCTATGGAAAATTATGTATGCACTTCTCCTAGGATATATACCAAAGGTAGAAGTGTCTTTTATGCATTCATTTGCTAGCTTACTTAATGTGGGGAGACGTTTAAATTAGCAGCGTTCAATTTTTAAGCAGTGAATTGAGACGTTTCTTTAATTTTATGAAACCCCTTAACAATGAAAACAGAACAGTTTTCATAGACTAAAAAAATATTCTCTTTCCTGTGAGAATATGGATTTATTATAGCAAATTTTATCTTTACCATTGTATTTAATTATGATTATTAAAATATCCAAAAATAATTCATATGAATTCAATGCTAAAAATCTTTGGTGTATAGGTGTCAAACCTGCGATGATACATCATCACGTGATGTATTGCAATTTTTTTCCCCTTCGCTAAAATGGGAATGGGTGTGGCCAGCACATGATGCATCCATCCTTTGGACCATGAGTTTGACACCCCTGCTATATAGGCTTGTTGTTCTACTTTATAGCTGTTAGCTTGAAACTTTGTTAATAAAACTGGCAATCATTTATTTTTTTAAAATAGCAAATAATACCAATAATTTGGAATGAAAATGAGGAAGGCATACATTACTTTACCTTGGTCCAAATGTTTGACCCCAGTTCTAGAATCTTCCACTCTATACTTCTTACCACCTACAGAGTTTAGACCACAGAGTTCAACAAGTCCACTGCTTATTTCAGTATCTTCAAAGTCTGCATGATTCACAAAGGCATCTCCTATGAAGAATGGGTCTGTCACTAGTGGTGAACATGGTGGAGAAGGAGATGAAAGAGATGACCTTGGAGATAAAGATGTTGAAGATTTGGGTGTTCCAGACAAGGATCTCAAGATCTGCAAGCGGCTTGTGGAATCCATTTTCTGTGTTTTTACTACTTCATTCTCATGGATAGTAGTGATGCATCCTGAAGGTCGAAAACCAGTGGTTCTCTCCAAAAGCAAGAGGTCCATTTTATTCTGATATTCAGAGTCTAGCTGTTCAAACTGTTCATTAAACAGATCTGTAAAGCTGGCTGAAGTTGAAGAATCCTGGCTTGAGGTGACCAGAGATCCTCTACTGGATGCAAGGGAGCCATGACTACTGCCAGAAGACAAGGAAAGCATGCTAGAGGATAAACTGAAATAAAAAATAATTAGAAATCAAAATCAAGATGGGTATATTGATTGAAATATCTTATTTAGAACAAATAATTCAAATCATCTGTCATTTACAAAACTCTCTAGATGAACTGTTTCCTAACTCTTAGCCTAATCTATGTCATAAAATTGTTACACAGATGAAATAGCAGAACTGCTCTTCATTTTATCTGTTTTTTCCATAAGTGAATTTTTGAAGGTTTACTATTTCAGTTTATTATCCCTATTTTATGAAATACCTGCTAGATACTGCAGAAGATATGTCACTATATTATTACTGTCTAAGCATCCGTGACACTTTTTTACATTTCTACTCTATTTCAAAGAGTTGTCTCTTAATAAGACCAAGTTGCCATTTGTAATGCTAAGGGAAATCATTTTTGCATTTATGTTCAGAGCCCTTTTTTTGATACAAAACTTTTTTGGGTAGTGTGGGACACTTACTTTTTCAATTGCACATGCAACACTGCTACTAATCGTGTTGTTTCCTCTAGTTCTTGAGCCAGCTGATTTCTTTTACTGCTTAACTTCAACCTGAATAAAACATATACAAAGGCAAGATTATAATACTGCTGCTGTGATGTCAACTGTGGTGTCAGAGAAGTATGGTATTCAACCGCCTGCAGCTTAATTACAAGTAGAAGAGAAAGAAAAAATAAAAATAAAATAAGTTCTTTAGTGCAAATTCTTGCTCATGTAACAGTGAGGCTTGGAACTAGAGAAGTTAGCCTTCTTCCTTGTGGGAAGAGACCAATGCACCAGGAAAAAAAAAATATTTATTTATTTATTTTGTCAAACAATTATTAGATAACAGGTATAAGTTATAAATACATGAAATGGATACAAATAAGAAAAGAAAAGAAACAATAGGACAGGGACGGTAAGCACGTTTTGGTGCGCTTATGCATGCCCCCTATAGACCTCTTAGGAAAGGGGTGAGGTCAATAAATAGAATCAAGCTTTAACAAAGAAGTAGGAAGAATGCAAAAATATTTTAATTTTAAGTAGTTCTTTGCAAAACAATTGATGGCAGAAAAAATAATAGTATATAGCTACTCAAATCACAAACATCTTTCAATAATCTTCATTAAAATAATATAGGGTAATAAGAAGGATCCAAAGATTATGCAAATTCACTATTTAGAAGTAGTTTCTATATAAAGAGAAACAATTTTCATAAAAGACACACAAGCTTGTATAGAGACAACAATCACTAGAAAGCAAATCAATAGAAACAAAATCATGATAAACTAGAAAATCATTATATTTAAACATACAGAAAAAAAAAACTGAGCACAATTCTTGGCTAACTTTTTCTTATTCTGCTAGAGAACAAACAATCTTTGGAACACATATTATCTCTGTGCCAATTTGTCATCCAAATCCTTCTTTCTACAAATTCCAATTTTAATCAGAGCCTGGGGGATTATCTTAACTGCCCACAACTTCTACCTTAACACATAGCTTATTGCTTGTCTCCCTCCTACCAGGGAACTGTCTGTTATTCCATAAAGAAAATGCTTTTCCATTCAGAGAGGGGAAGGCTATGGGAGAACTTTCCTTTGGCTAAATGTTAAAAGTAAAAAAAAATGGAGATGTCTGATAGCACCTTTGCTAATTAAAAAATTTGATTAAAGACACAAACTTTCATGAGATGCAGATCACTTTATCAGATTCATAGAGGGGCTAACTGATGTAGCATTTAAACAAGTGCACACAGATTTAGATAGAAATGTCTTCTCATGCTCTTCCTCTAATGCATGGGTGTAAAATTTGATCGCATCACATGATGTGATGTATCATGACTTTTTTTGCCTTTGCGGAGCTAGGGTGGCCATGGATTGAGTGTGATGCATCTGACCCTCGGGCCGCCAGTTTGACGGGCCTGCTCTAATGTGACATATGCTATCATCGGTCAACGATATCCCTCCGGATTCTGTTAGGTCAACAATTTTGTACAAAAGAATTAATGAGTATGTATAACATCAGGACTGAAACAAGAACAAGATAATATCAAATCATTTCACTCTACTGCAGATCACAGAACAAGATTTCAACAGTACTATTGAGAGAGAGAAAGATTGTGGAACCCACAGAACCCATATAAGAGTTCAGGTTGTCTCAAAAGATCTCAGCTAACTTAATGGATTTTAAACTCATTACAATTGTTTATTGATAAGATACTTGTAATCTGCCTTACATGTAGCCTACTTCAGCATAATTGGCTAATAGATTAATCTCTCTTTCAATCCCTTGCCCTTCACCTTACCCATTCCCAATTTTAATCCTAAAGCAACTGTCTGTTAATAAAATAGTTGGAAAAGGCACTATCAGGTTCTTTCTGGGTTTTAGCTCTTTTCCAGAGAAATGAAATAATTTAACATAAATTTCAAAGAAAGCAAGTGTTGTGTATAGAACTTGGTAGACTCCAAATATCTTAAACTGATTGGCCAAATAGGCTGTTCTCGGATTGGTCAGTTTAAGCACCATTCCGATTTGGCCTGCTGATGGTGGGAACACTTGAACAACTGTCATTGGCACAAGCCAGGAACAAGCTACTATAAGAAGGGCTGCCACGGCTTGGGTAAACGTTCCATTACAACGTCAACTATACTTTTAATAAGAGCTGTTTTGTTGGAACATGGTCTCGTGCACGTTATTTCAAACAAAACACTGGCGATGAGGATGGGATCGTCCTCGAGAGCGAGACCCGAAGCACGTGGCAACGCAGAAACGAGTGACCGAGATGGGCTGGTAGCAATGCTCCGCCCGCACTGTTCAAACCCAGCCGAAGAAAAATTGGGAGTCGTACATTGACCGCTTTCTGATGTTCTTACAAAGCAACGAGCTACAGGAGATAACTGAACCAGAGGAAGAGAGCTGTATCTCACCAGCATGTGGGCCAGCCATTTGAAAATGGCCAAGGCGCTTAGCTAACGAGAAGACATTTAAGCAGATGGCATGGCCCCTGAACTGAACAGAAATGCTATGAGCCCATTACGGCATCTGTGATCTCCAACCTTGATCAAAAGGCACTAATTTTAAATAAATGAGACGCCCGCGCCCGGAATGGGAAGACGAGAGCATCCAGGGATTTCGTAGACAGCTCTAAGACAACATCAGAGGAGCCTGCGAGTTCCATAACATGGACAAGCATGAGAGAACCGTTCGTGTCCATGGGATTGAAGGAATGCTTACACTTCAAGCAGCTGCTAAACGACCGAATATGCACAGTGGCCGAGGCCATCGCAGAAGCCACCGTCACTGAGAGGAGCGCAAGAAATCTGCAGCCACTATGCACAGCAGATGAACTCCATTCCAATCCGCCAAAATCAACCCAGAGAAATGAAGGGTGAAAGAAGCTAAAGAACAGCCCACAGCGACCACCCACCATGAAGATCTCGACTCCCCAAGCGACACTGAATGACAACAATGAAAACATATATAGGCTTCAATCGGAAAGACAATGGTGGGAAAAAAAGAAGAAGAGGCGAGAATTCGCAGTATGCTGGATGGGGAGGAAATCACCTACGTTCAGAATGCAGGTTTCAGATGCCATTTTGCAGATGTTGTGGAAAAGGAGGGCACATTGCAAGGGTCTGCACAGGAACAAAGAAAGCTATACAGTCGCAAAAGACGTGCGACACCCCCCCCCCACCCAGAAATTGAAGAGAGACAAGCGGAAGCAGATGGAGGCCAAAAGAGCAAACCGGCGAATGAACGACACGAGAAGAAACACCACCAAACAATAAGCCATCGGAAATGCCAGAGCAGGCAAACGCAAAAAAGGTTCGGATAATGTGAAATCGAAGGAAAGCCCTGTGAGCATGGAAGTATACTCGGATCATACTGTCAATGGTATCTTTGAACATTATCAGAAACCTGATACTAGACATCACCAGCAAAGAGAACTAGAACAGCAGCAAAAATTGATTTAAAAGACTACGCAGGAAAACCCGATTCCGGTAGTGGTCCTTGACATTTCCCAGTAGATTTAAAGACCGCACGCTGCCTCTGACAATAATCGTCGACGTGATCACCCTAGCCTGCTGGAAATTGAAATAGGTTCGTGCTCTCGGGATTGGAGTGACCGGGAATCAACAGCATCAGTATGCGGTCAATGGAAGAGAAGCCTGCTGGAAGAGTTTGGGATGTATTCGATGGGAACTCAAGGGGAACCCACCCATATCATTCAGCCTAGACCGCAAAGGTTAGCTCCGCATCAGGCTCAAAGGCCAGATGTGTTCCCATTTGCCATTAAAGCCAAAAATAGATGAGCAGCTTAACAAACTCTCGCACAAGGGGTGTTAGAGCCAAGTTCGACCAATGCAGGTGGGAACACCATCGTGATCCTGTCAAACCAGATGGGTCAGTGCGCTCTGTGGAGACTATTAAGGCAACCCTAAATCATGCACTTCAACAAAACGCGTACCCATTCCGTTAGTGCAAGACCTATATGCACTCATGAGGGGAGGAAAATTTTTTTGCGAAACTTGATCTCGCACAAGCAATATCAACAGCCTACGCGTTGACCCCAAGACTGCAGAGGGCACAGACTAATAGTCCATGCAACAGAGGGGCATTCAAGTGCCACCGACTTCAATTTTTGCATTTAGCGTTGCCCGGGTGTTTTTCCAAAGCCTCATGGAGCGCCTTCTAAACAGAATCAAAGGAGTCATCCCCCTATTTTGATGATGTATTAATCACGGCTAAAAATGCACAACAATTAGAAATAGACTAAAAGAAGTTTTGCGAAGATTCAGAGACCAGCAGGACTTAAAGTCAAAGAGAAAAAATGTAAACTAGCCACCGATCAGGTTCGAATTTTTTAGGCTACCTTATAGATGAGAACGGGATACACCCCACTGAAAAGAAGATAAAGGCAATCAAAGACGCACCTTAAGACCTAAGAACAAAACTGACTTTACTAGCATCCTTAGGTCTCATTAACTTCTACAATGTCTTCCTGCCCAAAAAAGCATCGTAGCAGACCTTTACAATCGACTGTTAGCAAAAAAAAAACTGGTCTGGAAATGGGGCCACTGGGAACAAGCGCATTTGGAACATTAAGGACTTATTAACTTCTAACCATTTTGGATTCAGTACAACAACACTTTGCCATTTGACGGTCACTCTTTGATGCATCACCTTTTGGAATTGGCGCCATCCTGGGTCACAAGCTACCAGAAGGCAGAGAAGCACGCAAATCGCCTTCTATTCCAAACACTGTCAAAATCTGAAAAGTAACTAACAGCCAACTCGACCAAAGAAGCCCGTTGCGAATCATTGGCAGGACGTCAAACATATTCAATGAATAACCTATAATGGTAGGGACATTTTCAATTATCAGCTGACCACAACACGCCCTGCTAGGGATCCTAGCAGGAAACAAACAACCCCCAAAAGGCTGTATACTGTGGGGGGACAACGGTGGTAATCTCCAAAAGTTACAGGAAGAAGTGTTTTGTGGCATGTTGCCCACGAGAGACACCCGGCCATAGTCAAAATGAAAAGGTGCCTGGCCAGGAGTTACAGTCTGGGTGGCCAGGGCTGGACAAGACATTTGAATGATGGTGGCACACATGCCATGACTGCCAAAATCAAGGCCTAAGCCCCCTCTTGCATGGCCCATGATCGAGACTGCTATTGACTTTGCTGGGGCCAATGAAGAGGGAACACCTATTTTGTAATCATTGATGCCTACTCGAACTGGTTAGAGGTTATCCTTATGGCATCCACTACTATGGAAGCAGTCATAAAACAGTTAAACAACTTTTTGCCACACATGGACTGCCAGATGTAGTAGTCTTGGACAATGGGCCCCAGTTTAACCACTTTAGCGTTCGAGCAATATTTGGCTGCACAGGGCATCCGACATGCCCTGACAGCGCCGGCTCATCCGGCTTCTAATGGACGGGCTGAATGCATGTTCGTTTTCTAGGAGACCCTAGAAAAAATGGACACGGGGGACGTCCAAGATAAACTTAACAAACTATTAACTGTTCAACATATCACCCTGAGTACAACCACTAACAAAGCCCAGCAGAACTCCTCATGGGTAGAAATTGCGTTCCTACCTTGATAGATGCACCCCCCAATATGTGTGACAAGCCCCCTGACTCCTCCAGTAAATATGGCTCCTTTGGTATCGGCGATTTAGTCTACGCTAAGAACCTTACCGGGGACCCATTATCGGCTTCCATGTTCTGCCATCGTTAGTGCAAGTTGGTAAGAGCCGGGCCCTGTGATTTGGGTAACTGTGGCTGGAAGCGATAATGGGTCCCCGCTAAGGTTCTTAGCGTAGACTAAATCGCCGATACCAAAGGAGCTATATTTACTGGAGGAGTCAGGGGCTTGTCACACATATTGGTGGGGTGCAGTCTATCAAGGTAGGAACGCAATTTTCTACCCATGAGGAGTTCTGCTGGGCTTTTGTTAGTGGTTGTACTCAGGGTGATATGTTGAACAGTTAATAGTTTGTTAAGTTTATCTTGGACGTCCCCCGTGTCCATTTTTTCTAGGGTCTCCTAGAAAACGAACCATGCATTCAGCCCGTCCATTAGAAGCCGGATGAGCCGGCGCTGTCAGGGCATGTCGGATGCCCTGTGCAGCCAAATATTGCCTCGAACGCTAAAGTGGTAAACTGGGGCCGCATTGTCCAAGACTACTACATCTGGCAGTCCATGTGTGGCAAAAAGTTGTTTAACTGTTTTATGACTGCTTCCATAGTAGTGGATGCCATAAGGATAACTCTACCAGTTCGAGTAGGCATCAATGATTACAAAATAGGTGTTCCCTTTCATTGGCCCAGCAAAGTCAATATGCAGTCTCGATCATGGGCCATGCAAGAGGGGGGCTAGGCCTTGATTTTTGGCAGTCATGGCATGTTGCCACCCATCATTTCAATGTCTTTGTCCAGCCCTGGCCACCAGATGTAACTCCTGGCCAGGCCTTTCATTTTGACTATGCCGGTGTCCTCTCGTGCAACATGCACAACACTTCTTCCTGTAACTTTTTGAGATTACCACCTTGTCCCCCCACAGTATACAGCCTTTGGGGGGTTGGTTTGTTTCCTGCTAGGATCCCTAGCAGGGGTTTGTGGTCAGTGATAATTGAAAATGTCCTACCATATAGGTATTCATGAATATTTTGACGCCGTGCAATGATTGCAAGGGCTTCTTGGTCGAGTTGGCTGTAGTTCTTTTCAGATTTTGACAGTGTTTTGGAATAGAAGGCGATTGGTGCTTCTCTGCCTTCTGGTAGCTTGTGACCCAGGATGGCGCCAATTCCAAAAGGTGATGCATCAAAGGTGACCGTCAATGGCAAAGTGTTGTTGTACTGAATCAAAATGGTGTTAGAAGTTAATAAGTCCTTAATTTCCAGAATGCTGCTTGTTCCCAGTGGCCCCATTCAGACAGTTTTTTTTTTTCTAACAGTCGATGTAAAGGTTCTGCTACGATTGCCTTTTTTGGCAGGAAGACATTGTAGAAGTTAATGAGACCTAAGAATGCTAGTAAGTCAGTTTTGTTCTTAGGTCTAGGTGCGTCTTTGATTGCCTTTATCTTTTTTCAGTGGGGTGTATCCCTTGCTCATCTATAAGGTAGCCTAAAAATTCGACCTGATCGGTGGCTAGTTTACATTTTCTCTTTGGGACTTTAAGTCCTGCTTCTCTGAATCTTCGCAAAACTTCTTTTAGTCTATTTTCTAATTGTTGTGCATTTTTTTGCCGATATTAATACATCATCAAAATAGGGGATGACTCCTTTGATTCTGTTTAGAAGGCGCTCCATGAGGCTTTGGAAAACACCCGGGGCAACGCTAATGCAAATGAAGTCGGTTGCATTGAATGCCCCTCTGTGCATGACTATAGTCTGTGCCTCTGCAGTCTTGGGGTCAACCTGGTAGCTGTTGATATGCTTGTGCGAGATCAAGTTTCGCAAAAAAATTTTCCTCCCCCTCATGAGTGCAATAGGTGTTGCACTAACGGAACTGGGTACGCGTTTTGTTGAAGTGCATGATTTAGGGTTGCCTTATAGTCTCCACAGATGCGCACTGACCCATCTGGTTTGACAGAATCACGATGGGTGTTTCCCACCTGGCATGGTCGATTGGCTCTACACCCCTTGTGCGATGAGTTTGTTAAGCTGCTCATCTATTTTTGGCTTTAAAGGCAAAGGGAACACATCTGGCTTTGAGCCTGATGGAGCTACCTTTGGGTCTAGGCTGAATGATATTGGGGTCCCCTTGTAGTTCCATCGAATACATCCCAGAACTCTCCAGCAGGCTCTCTTCCCAGTTGACGCACTATGCTGTTGATCCCGGTCACTCCAATTCCGAGAGGCACGAACTATTCAATTTCCGCAGGCTAGGGTGATCACGGTCGACGATTGTCAGAGGCAGCGTGGTTTTTAAATTCTACTCGGAAATGTCCAAGGCCCACTACCGGGATTTGGTTTCCTGGTAGTCTTTTAATATCAATTTTTGCTGTTCTAGTTCTCTTTGCTTGATGTCTAGTATCAGGTTTCTGATAATGTTCCAAGATACCATTGACAGGTATGATCCAGAGTATACTTCCATTCACAGGCTTTCCTTCGATTTTCACATTTATCCGAACCTTTTTTTGCGTTTGCTGCTCTGGCATTTCGATGGCTATTGTTTGGTGTGTTTCTTCTCTGTCGTTCATTCGCGCGTTTCTGCTTCTTTTGGCTCCATCTGCTTCCGGCTTGTCTCTCTTCATTTCTGGGGGGGGGGTGTCGCCACGTCTTTTTGGACTATAGCTTTTTTGTTCTGGCAGACCCTTGCAATGTGCCCTCGTTTTCCACAACATCTGCAAATGGCATCTGAGAACCTGCATTCTGAACGTAGGTGATTTCCTCCCCATCCAGCATACTGGAATTCTCGCCTGCTTCTTCTTTTTTCCACCATTTTCTTTCCGATTGAAGCCTATATATGTTTTCATTGTTGTCATCAGTGTCGCTTGGGAGTCGAATCTTCATGGTGGGTGGTCGCTGTGGGCTGTTTTTGCTTCTTTCACCCTCATTTCTCTGGGTTGATTTGGCGGATCTGGAATGGAGTTCATCTGGTGCATAGTGGCTGCAGATTTCTTGGCTCCTTCAGTGACGGTGGCTTCTGCGATGGCCTCGGCCACTGTGATATTCGGTCTGTTTAGCAGCTTGCTTTGAAGTGTAGCATCCTTCAATCATGGACCACGCGGTCTCTCATGGCCTTGTCCATGTTCTGGAACTCGCAGGCTCCTCTGATGTGTCTTAGAGCTGCTACGAAATCCCTGATGCTCTCGTCTTCCCATTGGTCTCATTTATAAAATTCGTGCCTTTTGATCAGGTTGGAGATCACAGATGCGTAATGGGCTCATAGCATTCTGTTCAGTTCAGGCCATGCCATCTGCTTAATGTCTCTCGGTTTAGCTAGCGCCTTGGCCATTTTCAAAATGGCTGGCCCACAGTGGTGAGGAATACAGCTCTCTTCCTCTGGTCAGTTATCTCCTGTAGCTCGTTGCTTTGTAAGAACATCAGAAAGTGGTCAATGTACGACTCCCAATTTTCTTCGCTGGGTTGAACAGTGCGGGTGGAGCATTGCTACCAGCCATCTCGGTCACTCGGTTCTGGTTGCCACGTGCTTCGGTCTCGCTCTTCTAGGACGATCCCATCCTCATCGCCAGTGTTTTGTTTGGAAATAAGGTGCACGAGACCAGGTTCCAACAAACAGCTCTTTATTAAAACAGTATAGTGACGTGTAATGGAACGTTTACCCAAGCCGTGGCAGCCCTTCTTATAGTAGCTTGTTCCTGGCTTGTGGCCAATGACAGTTGTTCAAGTGTTCCCACCATCAGGCAGGCCAAATCGGAATGGTGCTTAACTGACCAATCCGAGAACAGCCTATTTGGCCAATCAGTTTAAGATATTTGGAGTCTACCAAGTTTTACACAACACTTGCTTTCTTTGAAATTTATGTTAAATTATTTCATTTCTCTGGAAAGAGCTAAAACCCAGAAAGAACCTGATAGTGCCTTTTCCAACTATTTTTTAACAGACAGTTGCTTTAGGATTAAAATTGGGAATGGGTAAGGTGAAGGGCAAGGGATTGAAAGAGAGATTAATCTATTAGCCAATTATGCTGAAGTAGGCTACATGTAAGGCAGATTACAAGTATCTTATCAATAAACAATTGTAATGAGTTTAAAATCCATTAAGTTAGCTGAGATCTTTTGAGACAACCTGAACTCTTATATGGGTTCTGTGGGTTCCACAATCTTTCTCTCTCTCTAATGTACTGTTGAAATCTTGTTCTGTGATCTGCAGTAGAGTGAAATGATTTGATATTATCTTGTTCTTGTTCAGTCCTGATGTTATACATACTCATTAATTCTTTTTGTACAAAATTGTTGACCTAACAGAATCCGGAGGATATCGTTGACCGATGATAGCATATGTCACATTAGAGCAGGCCGCGTCAAACTGGCGGCCCGAGGGTCAGATGCATCACACTCAATCATGGCCACCCTAGCTCCGCAAAGGCAAAAAAAGTCATGATACATCACATCATGTGATGCGATCAAATTTTACACCCATGCATTAGAGGAAGAGCATGAGAAGACATTTCTATCTAAATCTGTGTGCACTTGTTTAAATGCTACATCAGTTAGCCCCTCTATGAATCTGATAAAGTGATCTGCATCTCATGAAAGTTTGTGTCTTTAATCAAATTTTTAATTAGCAAAGGTGCTATCAGACATCTCCATTTTTTTTACTTTTAACATTTAGCCAAAGGAAATTCTCCCATAGCCTTCCCCTCTCTGAATGGAAAAGCATTTTCTTTATGGAATAACAGACAGTTCCCTGGTAGGAGGGAGACAAGCAATAAGCTATGTGTTAAGGTAGAAAAGTTGTGGGCAGTTAAGATAATCCCCAGGCTCTGATTAAAATTGGAATTTGTAGAAAGAAGGATTTGGATGACAAATTGGCACAGAGATAATATTGTTCCAAAGATTGTTTGTTCTCTAGCAGAATAAGAAAAAGTTAGCCAAGAATTGTGGTGCTCCAGTTTTTTTTTTCTGTATGTTTTAAATATAATGATTTTCTAGTTTATCATGATTTTGTTTCTATTGATTTGCTTTCTAGTGATTGTTGTCTCTATACAAGCTTTGTGTGTCTTTTATGAAAATTGTTTCTCTTTATATAGAAACTACTTTAAATAGTGAAATTTGCATAAATCTTTGGATCCTTCTTATTACCCTATATTATTTTAATGAAGATTATTGAAAGATGTTTGTGATTTGAGTAGCTATATACTATTATTTTTTCTGCCATCAATTGTTTTGCAAAGACTACTTAAAATTAAAATATTTTTGCATTCTTCCTACTTCTTTGTTAAAGCTTGATTCTATTTATTGACCTCACCCCTTTCTAAGAGGTCTATAGGGGGCATGCATAAGCGCACCAAAACGTGCTTACCGTCCCTGTCCTATTGTTTCTTTTCTTTTCTTATTTTGTATCCATTTCATGTATTTATAACTTATACCTGTTATCTAATAATTGTTTGACAAAATAAATAAATTAAATATTTTTTTTTTCCTGGTGCATTGGTCTCTTCCCACAAGGAAGAAGGCTAACTTCTCTAGTTCCAAGCCTCACTGTTACATGAGCAAGAATTTGCACTAAAGAACTTTATTTTATTTTTATTTTTTCTTTCTCTTCTAACTTGTAATTAAGCTGCAGGCGGTTGAATACAATACTTCTCTGACACCACAGTTGACATCACAGCAGCAGTATTATAATCTTGCCTTGTATATGTTTTATTCAGGTTGAAGTTAAGCAGTAAAAGAAATCAGCTGGCTCAAGAACTAGAGGAAACAACACGATTAGTAGCAGTGTTGCATGTGCAATTGAAAAAGTAAGTGTCCCACACTACCCAAAAAAGTTTTGTATCAAAAAAAGGGCTCTGAACATAAATGCAAAAATGATTTCCCTTAGCATTACAAATGGCAACTTTGGTCTTATAAGAGACAACTCTTTGAAATAGAGTAGAAATGTAAAAAAGTGTCACGGATGCTTAGACAGTATAATATAGTGACATATCTTCTGCAGTATCTAGCAGGTATTTCATAAAATAGGATAATAAACTGGAAATAGTAAACCTTCAAAAAATTCACTTATGGAAAAAACAGATAAATGAAGAGCAGTTCTGCTATTTCATCTGTTGTAACAATTTTATGACATAGATTAGGCTAAGAGTTAGGAAACAGTTCATCTAGAGAGTTTTTGTAAATGACAGATGATTTGAATTATTTGTTCTAATAAGATATTTCAATCAATATACCCATCTGATTTTGATTTCTAATTATTTTTTATTTCAGTTTATCCTCTAGCATGCTTTCCTTGTCTTCTGGCAGTAGTCATGGCTCCCTTGCATCCAGTAGAGGATCTCTGGTCACCTCAAGCCAGGATTCTTCAACTTCAGCCAGCCTTTTACAGATCTGTTTAATGAACAGTTTGAACAGCTAGACTCTGAATATCAGAATAAAATGGACCTCTTGCTTTTGGAGAGAACCACTGGTTTTCGACCTTCAGGATGCATCACTACTATCCATGAGAATGAAGTAGTAAAAACACAGAAAATGGATTCCACAAGCCGCTTGCAGATCTTGAGATCCTTGTCTGGAACACCCAAATCTTCAACATCTTTATCTCCAAGGTCATCTCTTTCATCTCCTTCTCCACCATGTTTCACCACTAGTGACAGACCCATTCTTCATAGGAGATGCCTTTGTGAATCATGCAGACTTTTGAAGATACTGAAATAAGCAGTGGACTTGTTGAACTCTGTGGTTCTAAACTCTGGTAGGTGGTAAGAAGTATAGAGTGGAAGATTCTAGAACTGGGGTCAAACATTTGGACCAAGGTAAAGTAATGTATGCCTTCCTCATTTTCATTCCAAATTATTGGTATTATTTGCTATTTTAAAAAATAAATGATTGCCAGTTTTATTAACAAAGTTTCAAGCTAACAGCTATAAAGTAGAACAACAAGCCTATATAGCAGGGGTGTCAAACTCATGGTCCAAAGGATGGATGCATCATGTGCTGGCCACACCCATTCCCCATTTTAGCGAAGGCGGAAAAAATTGCAATACATCACGTGATGATGTATCATCGCAGGTTTTGACACCTATACACCAAAGATTTTTAGCATTGAATTCATATGAATTATTTTTGGATATTTTAATAATCATATTAAATACAATTGGTAAAGATTAAAATTTGCTAAAATAAATCCATTATTCTCACAGGAAAGAGAATATTTTTTTAGTCTATGAAAACTGTTCTGTTTTCATTGTTAAGGGGTTTCATAAAATTAAAGAAACGTCTCAATTCACTGCTTAAAAAATTGAACGCTGCTAATTTAAACGTCTCCCCACATTAAGTAAGCTAGCAAATGAATGCATAAAAGACACTTCTACCTTTGGTATATATCCTAGGAGAAGTGCATACATAATTTTCCATAGGAATTACATTATAACAGAATAACAGAGTTGGAAGTGACCTTGGAGGTCTTCTAATCCAACCCCTTCTCCAGCAGGAAACCTTATACCATTTCACACAAATGGTTGTCCAGTCACTTCTTTAAAACTTCCCATGTTGGAGCATTTACAACTTCTGGGGGAAAGTTGTTCAATTGATTAATTGTTCTAACTTTCAGGATATTTATCCTTAGTTCTAGTTACTTTCTC
>BHFT01016375.1:5035-45084 GCA_004320025.1 Laticauda laticaudata
GGGGGGGGGGGGGGGGGGGGGGCGTTGATGTGTGTTGTGAGATAGTCTCTCTGGAGATCCTGCGAGAAAGAAGGCTGGCTATGAGTTCCACTGTGGAGGACACAATAACCGCCTTTCCTTCTCAGTCGCAGGGAAATACCAGCCGAAGCTCTCTTCTCTTAGCAACGGCACACGAACCCCGCTACCCTTCCCATTCATTCGCCGATGCCTCCATCGGAGGATTCCAAATAGGAAAAGTCGATTGGTTAAAGCGCTTCGTCAGACCGTTTTCATTGGCTATCCCTTTCATGTTTTCCCGCCTTTAGGCCAGGGCAACGCTTATGGCCTCGGTGTATTGGTTTTCAGCCTGTGCCGCTCAAAAGTAAACCAGTTTGTGATTGATAAGGTCGCTGGTCAATCTCTTCTCCATCGGCGTGACGCCATCCTGTCCCCTCCAACTCTCAGGAGAAGGATGATGTCATTCGAAGTTACACATTTTAGCGTGCGTTGGCCTTAGCGTTTTAGTTCTACCCGGTAATTTATGATACCCCTAAGAGAGTATTTTATGATTGGTTAAAATGCAGATGGATTGTACCATTTGGACAAAAAGAGTCGTTTTGTTTGCTTATCAATTTTCAAATAAAAGTTCGGTCAGAGAATCCTTTGCACATTTAGTTGTGCTTTAACAGGAGTCTCCATGTGGGGCCCAAAGCTATGGAGAATAGAATGAACCATCTCTTTCATCCCTGCCCCCCGCCGTTCTAAATAATGGACTTTCTCACATTGCTCTTTAGCTCTCATGTACTTTCTCGTGTTTAACTCGCTCCACGCAAGGTTAACTGAGTTTTTGACGCCTGCGTACTCTGCTGCAGCCGCTCCCTTCCCCCCATCCCGCTTTAGCAAAGGGCAGAGAAGGGTTGAGGCTGATCCGCGTTCGAGGCATTTGTCCAACGACCGTTGGCCTCAACCACTCTTGCCTTCCCCCTTTCGTTGTGATTGACTGACAGCCGCATTTAAGGCTTGTGCATGCCCCTGCCCTCAAATCTGTGAGGAGCAGTAACGGCTTCTGGTTGACTTATCTGCTGAATAGCCTCTGCTATCAACCCACACAGGGCTCCCTCCATGGTTTCTCAAGCAAAATTCGAAACGAGATCATTATTATTTGTATTATTTTACCAGAATTTTTCCCTTTTCTTTGAAAGAGTTCAAAATGAGAACAGTTGATCTTGATCTCATAAAACATACTAAGGCCAACCTATACCCTTTGCAGGAATATTTTCTCCTAACTTCTTTACCTGTTCCAGCTTCTGTAAAGCTGCCCTTATTGTCAATATCGTTTTTGGTGGACAAAATGGAAGATGATTTAAGTCTGCCTCAAAGTCTGAACCCAGGGTTGATCTCAGACCATAACAGCAAGCTAAATCTCTTATGTAAACCAAATGCTGTAATGCATTTTGGATGGTGAAATTTAATAAGCAGAACAGCTGAAATAAGAAAATGCATCTTGGATTGTAAAATGGATGCTTCTTTTTTTCCCCGTCATCACAGATTGATGTTTTTTTTTTCAAATTGGAAACAGTTCTGCAGTAGCAAAACCTTTTAAGATGCATTGATTCTCTGACTGACAGGGTCAAGGTAGCAGCTCTCAAGGAAGTTTGGGAAAAACTTGGCATAACAGAAAAGTTGCCTATGATATTCCCTTGGAACCTCCAAGATACAGTTCAACTCCCCCTTGTACTCATTTCTTAAGATTCAATTCACACTGTGCCTCACTTTCTTTTCTGAAGAAGTTAACAGTTTTGTTTTTATTTTATAAAATGGTGAGGCAGTTTGAGACATAAATCAAGCAAAAAAGAGAGTATAACTACAGTGCCAGTGTAACTTATTCTCTGAATATGTTCTAAAATCAGTGTCTTCAAAAACCTGTCAGCCACCCCGAGAAGCAGTCAATCAGTGCTAAAAAATGAGTGGGGAAAAGATGAGAAATTCCAAACAAAGGACAATAGCCAAACAAAAAATGAAAATTGTTCATGATGAAACCATTACTCAAGGTTTAGAACTTTTGTTATTACCAAAGATATTTATATTAAGAATTTTATTTGCAGGGATTATACATTTATGAAATGCAAACTTGTGAATTTGAATATGATACAAGAGAAAATATAAAGGCATACTTGTGGGTAACTTAATCACAGTTTATTCAGCTATTCAGCTCTGGATTTGAGGTTTACATGACATAATGTCCATAGTATTGATATTTGAAATTCATTTGCTACATCTCTTTGTAGCCTAAACTGAATACCATATTTTTATGATCATAATATTGAAAGAGTCTAAGCCATCTTGTTTTGTATTCTTGCCTTGATTTTTCTATTTTCTATTGCCTTCAATTTTTCAAGGTTCATAATACTTCAGATTAAATGTGCTTAGCAGTTTTCAAATAATTGAAAGGCTGTCATATAAAAAATAAACAGTTTGTGAACATTAAAAAAGGCAGATAAAGCAGCTGCAGAGACTAAAGTTTCTCCTGCGTAGCCTTGTGAGTTGTGAGTCTGACAACCAATCAGAATACATTTCTTTCACAGGAATAGAAAGCAAGTTCAAAGTCCAAGAGAGGGTATAAATCTCTCTCTCACCCATGTGCTTGATTGCCCAGGAACTCAAACCATTTGGTCCTGTCTACCATTAAACTATCTTTCCAAATAGCCTCCATATTTCCAGTGTCTTTCTTCCCACTTGGAACTGAACCCAGATGGACATTTCTTCCAACAATGGTGTTGCAATGAAAGTCTTGAAAAAGTTACCCAAATGCTGTGATGCGCCTACTCACAAGGATCAAAATTATGTAAGCAATGTTTTTCTGTTATTTTACGGAAGAGAAAAAGTTGGGCTCTAAATAAGCAGAATAAAAAGAGAATTGATCCTTTTAGCATTGAAGAAGACTCCTCAGCATGCCATGGAAGCCAAGGAAGCAAAGTAATGAGTCATAGAACAAATCCTTTTAAACTTCTCACTTGATACCCAGATGGCCAGGTTCAAATTATCATATTTTGGATATCTAGATCTCTTGATAGTTTATAATTGCTGGGAAAGGTGAAATGACAGAGGGCTCTTCAAGAGTTTAGGATAGGAAACTTAGTACTATTTTAAAACTTGAACTGAAATATATAATCATGATCCACAACCTCTAATGTCTATTTCTCCCTGTGAGGGAGATGGGCAGTTTCTAAATGTGACAAATAAAATATATTCTGGGACTGCAGAAAATATAGTCTTGATTGAATTTAAGCAACTAAGTGGAATTTAAGCAAATTGAATTTAACAATCTCCTCAGTACTAGTTTGTAATATCTTCAGTAATATTGGTGTAAACCTTTTTGCAAGAATAGATAATCACTGCTCTCCTTAATCTCTTACTAATGGCCATGTTGGAGCTGATAGAAATTTTACTTCAAGCTATCTGAAGAGCACCAGGTTGCAAATATATTATCCCTGCACTTGCATATGTAGACTGATGAAGGAAAATCATTATTATTATCATCATCAATTTAGTTATGAATTATATTTTGAGAGTGTGAAGCACTTGGTAGAGAAAGCAAGAGTTAATACACTAATGCTTGGGAGCTGTTTAATAAAATATAAAGAGAATAACGTTTACTAATAATATTTTCTTGATTATTGTTGAAGATTAAAGGCCCGGTCCCACTGCACTTATGGATGCAAAGAGGATGTAAAATGTTAAAAAAAGCTTGCCATCCGTTGGAAAACGCTAATGCATCCATTGTGTACTACACTGCATACCATGCTGTATCTCATACTGCTCTCATCCGTTGAGCCATCCCGCTCCCACTAGCGATTTCATCCACGCCAACGAACGTTTTGACGCCTGCCACAAACTTTGTAAACGGATAACTTTCCCACTGTGTACGACTGTACATCTGCAACATATACGGGCAACAACACGACTCTATGTCTCGTTACCGTTTAAACACCGCTGTATCCTCTCTCGATCCACCTGTGCCATCCCTCACTTCCACATCCGCGCGCCACAGTCTGCAACAATCGGCAAAGAGGGAGGCAACACAAGCGCTCCACCGGAACCGTCCTTACAACAGCATTACGTAGCACCGGCAAACTAGAAAGGACTGTATCACGCGTATCGGCAACCTCCATATAACTAACACACGTCATGTCAAAACGGACAAAAGCTTGTCGTTATCCCTGGCGATGTCATCTCTCGTATATTTCACGCGATGTCTGCAGCTCATGTCTACCGCAGTATCGCTAGCACAGGACACCACCCTCGCGACGCAACCAAATACCTCTTCTATAAAAGGGGGCAGAAAATCAATCCTGGGATCTCTGGATGGTGGACCATCACAGTCCCACTATGCGTTGCCACTGGAGGTTATCTATCCCCACAACTATCTTATCTATCCCACAAGCAATGCAAAGCTTAACACCATTTTTTTCAAGTTTTCGACCAACACACTTTTATTATCTAACAGAATGAACCAAGAAACTAAGTCTTAAGCAAAGATTAAAACTTTATTAACTTTCTTAGGCGTACAACTCTTATGGACTTTATTAAATAAGCAAAATGAACCAAGTAAACACTGTATTTAAGTGTCTTAACGCAAATGAAAACTTTATTAAACAAGTAAACAGCTCAGTCTCTGAGACTATTCTAGTAGATAGACTATTTGCCTGTGCGTCTGCATCCTTTATATCTGCGGACGGGAACCGCCATCATTCATACTCCACGGCAATGCGCAGTGACACTTTGCAGTACCATATATCCATCCCCGCGCGGCATCCCTTTGCTTTCCTATAGGCGGCACATGAAGCATCCACTTCATCCGCCTATGGCATTGCCCCTTCCGCATGCGTCCGCTTTGGAAATTCTTCCTCGGAACCCCTTCGAGGCGTACATCTGCTTCCATCCGCTTTCATTCCGCTTAGGCTTCCGCATGAACATTCCGTTTAAAATCCCCCGCTACATACTACCATCCACGTCTGTTCTTTTCCATTTCTGTTTTTTGCAAATTTTCGCCACTTTTTGAGAGCGGAATGAAAATGGATGAGCCACCCCCGAAATTTTGCTCGTCTGCTGTGTCCTTTCTGCATACGTTTTGCGTCCATCGGCCAGTGGGACCTAGCCTTAAAGGGCAAGGGCAGAAGGACAGTTCTGATACAGGAAAAAACAAAAACAAAAAAACAACGCTACGTATCATCTAAACTGCTACATGTCCAGAATTTGAGAAGTATTTTCATGAGCCAAAAGAATAAAAACCCTATGTAAATTGTGATCACATTTCTGCCCAGAATGTTCTCTAATGAGAAAGCCATCCAATGTGAATTCTAAAATTAGTATGAATTGAAGCTGGAGTAAATCACAAATGTAAAAGTAGACAAGCAGCCAAATGTGAAAGTATCAGCAAAGCAAAATACTTGGATGACAATAGCACAAAATCCTTATTTTCATTTACTTGTAATTCATGCTTTGATTTAGACATGTACAGGGAGTTAGATGCACTGAAACATATCTTAGCAGACAAATGAAGTAATGCTATTCAGTGTTTCTCTAAAGTGTCTTCATTTGTTGTTTGACATATGAAATTTACAACACAATAGGAGAGATTTCTGCAGGGGAATAGAAACCACCAGGATTACAAATGTATGGCACAGTCTCTTATTTTTGTGGAGTTCATTGGTTCCTACTGATCTCTGCAGAGACAGAAGCATGTTCTACTGTATTAGTCAACCCCAAATACCTAGTAGAGTTTATTGGTTTCCAAAGGGCATTTGGATCAGATTATAAAGATATACATTTTTATTTAGTTTAACTTTTTACATTTGTTTTTTCAATGCTACAATCATTCATCTGTATGCCTGGAAAAGGGTATCTGCATCTTGAAAAAAATCAAAATGCAGCCCCAGACTCTGCTTCTTTTTTATGTGTGTTGCACAGGTATTAAGATATGTGTCAATTTTATCCAAAAGCTAATGGGATAGCAGCAAATTGCTATCTCGGTAAAATTTTGAGGTATCTGATTCACTGGATAGAATACATTTTCTTATTCTTTTCCCTCTGTGACTCTTATATTAGATACTGATTCTCACAGCTGGAAAATATTGAAAATAATATTCAGGGTAAAGTTCCAGGTTCCATATTCTCCATTATTTGCCATGTCTGAGTTTAGATTGTTAGGCCAAGCGTAACTCTTATTCTTGCATAATCACACATCAATAGATTATTTCAATAAATACTGTGCTTACTTTATGTGACAAACAATCAGAATATAGTTTACTCCCTGTGTAAGTAAGATTGACCTACATTTCTTTTAGAACTGCCTGCATCTTCCAAAGAAATTGATTACTAATTCTACAATAGCAGGTTGTAATTACTGAATATAATACTGAATGATGCTTCCAAATATCATTTTTCCTTTTTTGTAAACATTTCATGAAAATGTATGAATTAATACATTTTAACAGGCAGACAATATTTTTGTTACTTATAAAGAAGAAAGCTGATTATCTTGAAAGTGAAGATAACTTTGATGTATGATCTGAAGTAAGTGTGTAAGGTGGATTTTTTATTTTTTTAAATCTCATAATGAATGCTATGTTGCACCTTTCTGCTTAATCATCTGGACATTATTTTTTTTCTATTACTTTTTTCCCACTAGAAGGGAAGCATGGTTTTTCTTGACTGTGTTTCAAGGACTATCTGATTAGCTTTTCAATATAGTGTGCCAGATGGATCATATACATGACAGCTAGAGCAGGTGTCTTGCTATGTGGGTGGCAGTGGCAAGGGAGCATTTATCTGAAACAATGCTGTCTTTAAATAATCTCATAGACAAGCCATGTGATATGTGTATGCTCAGTAGAGTCCAGGAAATGCATTGTACCATAGTCCCAGGCTTATACTTCTCTAGTTAATTCTCTGTAATGTTTTTTCTATCAGGTTAATTTCAACAATATTGATTATAAATTGACTTTTGAAAACGACAAATCAACCTGTTATTGACCAATGTGGAACAAATAATAACACCACAATTTAGAGCCATTGAAAAAAAAATCAAATGAAAATTGTACGGAGGTAATTCATACATTTATAACTTGATTAATGAATTATTATTATCCCATAAACTTAGCTGCTGGTGTGAATCAATCCTAGTCAAGAAGTTTGTGCAAAGTCATGTGGAATCCAGTCCTACTATAGTTCTTTATTACTTTCAGTAGAAGTATACATAATATCCCAAGTCCACAGAGAGATGATCTAGGGTAGGGCTGTCGAACTCATGGCCCATGGGCTGGACGTGTCATGCGCTGGCCATTCCCACTCCTGGTTTAGCAAAGGGGGAAAAGGTCACAATCCGTCACGTGACGCCGCCATGATGATGCAAGTGTGACACCCCTGGTCTAGGGTACTAGGGAAGAATCAGCAGCCAAACAACAGGGGTATATGTTTAAGGCTTCAGACTGCTGTTACTGTATGATACCCCATCATCCATACAAAAGGACAGCAGAGAAGAACAGTTCCCTCACCACTATTACATGAGTGCCCTGTATCTCACTTAAGACATCCAGATATGGAGGCAGCCTTCAGAAAGGATGAACCTCCTCTCTGAACAATACTTGTGTGCGCTATTGTCTCCGGCTATGCACATGTCCTATCAAACAATTAAACAATATTGCAATTCAGATCGGACATGCATGCAAAGGAGACCTAGATTTTCTGTCAGTTTTCCTACCTGCCCCCATTAATGCTGGTAGCTACCATAAAAAGTAACTATCTGATCCATACTGAATATTGATAAAGAATCCAATATTGATACAAATCGATACTACCTGCTTCTATGGTATTAGTTTTCTCTTCTCTTTATTTTAATCATTATGGTGGATGTAGGATTTTTATATTGTCACTATTGCATTTTGTTCCTGTGTAGCTGTTATATTTCACCAATAAAAATATTTTCTAAAATATAAGAAAGACTGGCTTTTATTCGAACGCTCCCCATCACATTAAGACATCTTTAAAGAAACCAGAATGAGCTTGTGTGGAACTGATTTTTCTCCCTTGCATATGATTACAAAAATGTAAAATCATGCTTTATCACTAACCTGTCCCATTGCCATAATTTTAAAGGGAAGGAATGCAAATAATACTGATTTGGCATAAGACTGCTTCACCTAATTATCGCCTTAAAATTAATTAACAAGAGTTATCTTAAAAACACTCCACAATACCCATTCCTACTATATGTTCAACTTTATGCCAGTTCTGAGCTCAGATAGCAGGATGGGAAATGCCTTAACCTCACTGGCTCCCTTGAAATTGCTGCTAGTCATGATTGATGATGCTGGACTTAGAACAAACATCAGTATGACTCAGGAAAAAAAATCAGCTCTTTTCAATACCTCAGGCAGAGTAAGAAAAATAAAGGTAATCTCTGTGTTTGTTATTATTGCAAATGTTCTGTTCAGTTGGACTGCACTCAGGCAGAGCCCATTTATTACTATGAGAGAAAGATGACTCTCTATAGAATTGTCCATTGGGAAGGCGAATAAAAACACCAACTGCATTAACAATTTAACCTAGTTTTGTTGATTACAAGCATTTTACATTGGACTGTAATTATTGCCAAAGGCCAATAATTTGACTTAAACATAATGTAATGCCACCTTTTGGCCATGGGAGGTCAGTGGTTGCTGAAAAAAAGATGCTTTAAGACACTTTCTGAATTCATAATCCTGCATTGAAAAAAGGAAATTTAGTTTTCAAAACCTGAGATGACTGTCTTGATCACAGGAAAGAGAAGAAATCTGCTGGTATGTCTCAGCCTAAAGAACTGAAGGATGATCATCTCAGATTTTGGAGACAGTGTGTGGATTAGATGTTAAAGTGGCCCAACAGGCTGCAGTGTTGCACGAGCCTGTCTAAGACAGCCATATGCTGATCTGTGACAGCATTTGGGATATATGAATAGTATCTGCATCTGTGATATAGATATCCTGCTAGGTAGAAGCCAGCTGAACCAATCCTGAAAAGGTATGTGTGCGTGCAGTTTATACGACTGCCGCACATAATCACTGGAGCGAAGGGCTTCCAATTGCATGAGGAAACAGTTTGGTTACAATCTGCATTAGCTCAATAACATACTGGTATTTTCTTTCCTCTAACCAGAATTTTAGGACTTTCAGTGGCTTATGCTGCATCAGGAAGACATCGCTTTGGGTAAGCCTTTCTCTAGAGACTTTTGTTTTCTGAACTGAATCGGGCTATAAAAAGAGCCCTCTCAGAGAAGGTGGACTTGTGAAAGATGTTTTCGTGGAGACTTACCTGACACAGAGTTCTTTTTTTTTTTCCCCAATAAAAGAACTTATTTTTTCAAAAAAATCTTTACATTTTCAAAGTGAATTCTTTTGCTTTAGCCTGCTTTTTATGTGCCACAAAGAAAAGAACATTCAATGCTTTTAATGGCCCCCTTCCTCATGGTTTGCATTGTGTGAAGAGAGCAGCTAGGTTTCCAGGCTCATCATCTTCCATGAGTCATATGGTGAACATCTGCAACAGAAAGCCTAGGTATCCACCTATATTTCTCTCTCATTTTAGAATTATGCACGGTCGCAAAATGAAGTTACATGTAGACTCTTCAGAAATAGAATAGAGCCCAGAAAAGGGAGAGTAGAACGGATTCCCTTCCCTCCCTTCCAGGAGAGATCCATCCAAGATGTCAAGTGTCAAGCTTCAAAAGGCGCTTTTGCTGTCAAGTGTCAAGCTTCCAAAGGTGCTAATCACTTCTCAGCCTGCCAACAAACTGTGGGGGGAGGGAAAGGGGAGATAGAACTTAAGATCTAGACATCAAGATGTCAACCGTGAGAACCAAGAACATTTTGACAAGTGTTTACCAAAACCAAAAGACTTTCTTACAACAATACCAGAGGACTCCATTGGACAATGTGACCTGGTCTAATAGAGAGGAGAGAAAACCTGAACTTTAACTGTGTGGATTTTCGTGGGAAATGGTGGGATCTGGTTTTGCCCTCATCTTTACCAATATGATGTACTCAGTAAAGTTTTACAGAAAGAGATTGGATTGCCTCAGCCATGCTTGCTTTGGTTGGGTTTGTCATTTGGTACTTTGACATCAAGAACCAATGAACCAATCTAGACAAGAGTAGAGGCAATTAAAATTCTTCCCATCTCCCCTTCCTATGATTCCTACGACATATAATACTTGAAATGGCATGAATCCCAGAAATACTTTTTCTGTCTTCTGTTGCTTTATTTATAAACTAGAAGCACAATTTTTAGGAAAGATTGATATGTACGTGTTTGTCATAGCCTACTATTCAATGACAGCACAAATCTAAATGGAGAAATATAAATTACAGAACATCTTTTAGTAGGCTTTTGATGCCGTTGCTTAGACAAGCCATTTCACAAATGGCTGTGAAAGTGTTATCTTGTTGAATTTTTATCATATTTGTATTTGTTATTCTTTCATGGAATTCAAGGCAATGTGCATTGATTTGAACTTATTTGATGCCATGGTAATCTTCTGAGGTTAGACAGAAAGAAAGTGATCTGGGTTTTTGAATACGTAGCATATAAATCAAAATATTCAGTGGTGACATTAACACTGTTTCCTCCATAGATTTCACCCCTAGTATGGGGAATGATTTCTGAATAGTATTATATATTACTGCTAATATTCAGATAACTCTTCTGTATTGTGCATATATTGCATTGTAGGTATGGTGGCAGATAAATGAATTGTCCTGACAATCCAGTGGAATTCTATATGCCTTTTGTCCCTATTGATTCATGGTAATCTTTATCCATAGCTGTTATTTTAAACTGGAGGATATATTACGGCCCTTGTGGCTTTACTATACGTATTTATTCCATGGAGTCCAGAAACTATTTCCTAATACTTTCTCATCTTGTCCCAGAATTACATAGATGAGAACTGAATTGAAAAATAAAATCTCGCTAATTGCTGAAAATTAATGGAAAGTGAACTACAGTATTCAGTAAAATGCATGCTAATATGTGTAGCATTTCTCAAAAGTGAGGCAGCAGAAATCACTGAGAAAGAACATTGTGGTGGTAGGTGACATTAAAGTTATGTTAATATTTACATCATCCATTTTTGGATGAATGCATTTTACATGTAAATACAATGTGATTTAATCTGAAAAAAGATGAAGTTTCTATCTTATTTTTAAAAATATATCTCCTCCCCCAGCTGATAGATGGATATGCAGACATTAAGAGAAATTCCTTTCTCTCTATCAACTCCATTCATCTTAATTTGTTCTGCAAAATTTGCAGTGACTAGTTTTTCTTAATGGCCACATTCCCAGTTTACTAAATTATTCCAAGTTTATAGCTTGATTTGTTCCAGTATCATGTGATAGAAAAACACCAATAACTTTCTGAATGTCTGGAACTATGGTCGAAAAGAGTTACAGTGGATATAAAAAATTCGACATACCCTGTTAAAAACGCCAATTTTTGAAGTGTAAAAAGAAAATCAGATCAAGATAAATCACTTTGAATTTTCCTCCACCTTTAATATAACACATAAGCTTTCTCTGGAACTGCTGCTATTCAGACCTCTATAGAAGTCTGCATCATGTCCACTTGGTTGTCCAGTGATCTGATAGCTCCTTGGTTTTACATATAGCCTACTACAACAGCTTTTCTCAATTTTTTTTGCCATAGAGGAAACCTTGAAATAATGTTCAATTCTCAGGGAACCTCTGCATACAAATTGCAGAAAATATGAAAACTCTGCAAACATTGGTGCTCTCTAAGCTTAGTTATTTGCTTGCAGGTGTTTCATTACCCTACTAAGTAACATAAGCAGAGGTACCGATCATCAGATATTATCTAATTGGCTAATGAAATGTCTGTAAACAAACAACCAAGCTCAGAGAGCACCAAGGTTTCCACAGTTCAATCCTGAGCTACATATATTCTCTTCTGTTGGAATATGAAAACATCACAATACAATTAATTTCTAACCTAGACAATCCACATTTTACAATATTTACAGCAATAGAAAAGTGACAGATTAGCAGCTGAATCATGGCATGTAAAATTCCCACTACTGCAAGTGCTTGCCAACATTGTGTGCCATGCAAAGTTTGTGCAAAGTGCAAAACACAGTTTATTTTCTTAAAGTCTCTTGATATTTCCAGCAACCTCTTGAAAAACCTAATTAGAAAAGGCTGTGAGAAAATCACAATCACAGTTGAGAAGCTCTGCTATAATCTAAGTAGAAGGAGCCAAGGAGTTTCAGACTCCTGCTTTCATTGAATTGAATGTCCTAGGTCTAATAATGTCGTAAAATGCACAGATGAGGCGCATACAGTTTTGATGGTACCCATAACATCCATAACTTCCTACACTTAAACCTTGCTTTATTCCATATTCTAACATAGATATAACCTACCTGCAGCCCATGGGCTGTAATATGGCCCTGCAGAACTAAAAATGTGGCCCCACAAGATTATTAAAAAAATATAAAAAATAAAGGAAATGTCTTAATTAAATACATTAACTATATTATATATTTTATATGTGACCCAAAACAATTCCTCTTCACTCAATGCAGCCCAGGTAAGCCAAAAAGTTGGACAACCATGCTATAACACAATCTCAGCTCCATTCTTTTTTCAATCAAGAATGCAATATATGCAAGCTCCCTGGGGCAATGGTAGAAGGGAAGAACTGAAGTTATACAGAAGGACTGCAACTAAGATGCACTATCTAGGAAGCAGGACTTCATTGTACAAAGAGTACAAGCCATCCTAAGGAAGGAAGCTGTTTTGACAAGGTCCAAAGTTGCTAAATTCAAAGTTGCTAAATTCCACTTCCTTGCAAGAGTTAAAAATGCATTGCCTTTTATATTGTCTCGGTGAATACATATGAAAGTTATATTCATTTCTGAGTGAGGGTTGGAAAGAGATTTCTTGCTTGCTTTATTTATTTATTAGATTTATGTAGTCCCCCATCTCACGACTATGATTCTGGGCAGCATACAATTAAAAAAAAATACATTAAAACAATAAAACATGCATATAATAAGGCACATGAGAACTTTAAAAACTCATGTACAAAGTCATCTTGCCAGCTCCCTGTTCTCAAGAGATCATGGGCCTGCTGATTAAACTAAGGGCCTTCTGAAGTTCAGTAGGGATGAGCCCAATCGCTTGTCAAGGTAAGATGTTCCACAGGGAGAATGCTACAACAGTAAAGGCAGAAAAGTCTCACTTCCTGGATCCCATCAGAAAAACTTTTTAGCAGACAGGACCCATCACTTGCCCTTCCTACCTGGCTGATGGAACAGGTGACTGTAATAGGGAAAAGTCAATCCCATGCCATGTAGTGCTTTAAAGGTCAGAACAGGATCTTAAACCGTCCTGAAAGCAAACTAACAACTCTGACACGTTTCATAATGTGCCCTTTTTGAGGCACTCGTAACTGCACTGTATTTTGTACCACAGTTTGAAGTTTCAGAATACTTCCAAATATTCTTTAAGGGCAACCCCATGTAGAGTAAATTACAGTAGTTTCATAGGTGTTTTTTCAAGAGGCAACTGGACTTTCTGGTTTTTCTTTCCTCTTCAGCTGAAAAAGCTTCTTGGATGAGAAGCGAAACATCTTCAAAGAAAAACCAGAAAGTCCAATTGCCTCTTGAAAAAGCACCTTTGGGACAACCATGACCTGGATGACTGAGAATCTCCATAGACATTAGAGTAGTCCATTCAGGAGGTGAACAGGACATAAGCAACAGTGAGCAGAAATATCTAGAGGAAATAACAGGCAGTTCTCAGTTTCTGATAATAGTTCACAGTGTCAGAAATTTGCTACAGAGAGTAGCAAAGATTCAGGAGAAAGAAAAATGGTTGGGCAGGGTTTCACATGAAAACTTTTCTTGCAAAGGATAAGATCTAGAAGAAATTTATGTTGCTTTGGGAGGCTAAATTCTACAGCATTTACACCCTAAGGCAGAAATGGTATTAACTGCAGAAAAATCTGAGTGAAGCTATTTCTTTTCTGTTCATCTGAATTTTTGTGAAGTAGTATGATTTATTTTGTTTCCCATACAGGCTACTTACTGGCACTGCTGGTAGACATGCCCTATTGTCCATTCTAGAACCAGTCTGACTGCCTTTGGTTGAAATAGTTGCAAAGGCTGTACATAAGGTATCTTCCAGACATACATAATTTTCTGAATATATGAACAGGGAAACAGTCATCTATCATTTTTGTAAAAAAACAAAATCTGAGGCAGGTACGAAATATTGTAAAGTATTGTGACAATTTCACTTAAAGGAATTGGCTGTTAAATGAAGTTTTTTAACTGCTATCACTGTAGATTTGTAAAGTTCCTATGAACACGTGCATGTGTACATGTGCAGGAAAGTTTCTGGAAAAAAAGTCAGTCTTGCCAGAAAGCAATAACAAGATATGATGAGATTAAATTGGGCATGCTTGCAATATACCTTTATTGAAATAAAGGTAATCCTTTCTAGTATCCCTTCCCAATCCTTTCATAGTGTCCCTTCCCCTTCATGCCAAAACAACATAAGAGAAGCAATGAGAAGAGAGTCCAGATTGATGTGACCTTTATTATTTTAAGAGCATTTCCAGCACAATTACAGAGTTACAGGACTGCAGCAGACAACTGAAGTATAGAACAAGATAGATGAACAGGTGGAGAATAAAAGCGGCCCATACAAACAAGTGGAATCAGGTGATAAATGATAAGGATTCAGATGATTCCAAACCTTTATGATTGATTCACCAGGATGATAAATTCTGGAAGAACGACAAAAATGAGAAGGAAATAAATGATTAATATACAAAAGAGATAGCTGTGGCAGATGTAACCAACATTGTTGGTTTCCCTGTCCCACAGCAGTTGAGAGGTAAGGGATAGATAATGCATTTCCTGTGCAGAAGGTTGTCTCATATTCAATTTCTACAGATAGGAATGGGAAAACATCAACCCATCACCAGATCTGAGTTAGTGTTGACCATACTAGGATAGATGGACCAAGGGTGAAACTTATAAAGCAGCTTCTTATGTGTTTATATTCCTAGATATTATCATTTTCAACCATTTGTGGCTACGTTGCTGATTAGGAATTTCAGGAGTTGTAATCCTAACATTTCTGGAGAGCATCAGTTTTGAAAGATTTGTGAGCTGACAGGAAGTGCCTCTTTGAAAGAAATTGTGTTATCTCAGGGAGAATTGCATTGCTTGCCTCTGGTAAAGTGGTTCATCACAAACCAACCTGGCCTGTCACTTGCAGGCCTAATATTTAGCCTTGAGAAAATGGGATTAGAGCAACACTTTGTTGACTAAAGTAATTGATAAACTGAAGCTGTACATATCTATTGACACAGAAGCTTAATAGTAGAACCATTTCATGAGAGAGGGGTCAAACCTTTTCACTGCAACTGCTCAAATACTCTGAAATCTAAATTATAGTATTTGGGAGATACTATAATTTGGATTTCTGGACCAAACAAGGGATAAGGCTCGATGGTCTGAACAGCCCCTTATGACTTTATCACTGTCTTTGAATGCATAATGAGGTTATTTATATTATTTATATTATATTATATTATATCAGGTTATTATAATCAGGTTATTTAATTCTGAACTTTTCTGGTACGAAAGTTGATTTGTCCAGGACAGCAAACTTACCATCAATACCTATTTTGCCATCCTCATCTTTATCTCCAGCACCCATGAATTCCTTGGTTTCTTTTTCAGTGAGATGCCTGCTATTGGGGGAAAAAATCTGCAACATCACCCTATGAATGGAAAGGAAAAGAACAGAAGAACTGATTGCAGAAGTAATGGTTTTATAAGCATTTATATTTGTTATATACGTATAGACTTTTATTTTCTTTCAAAAAATGGTAAAAATTAGTTTTGGGGAGAAAACTGAAAAAATATAAAAACTAGTCTCATCTGGATCTTAAGAGTCGGTAACTTCTGAATGCTTGAACAACAGAAAGAAACAAAATGTATTTTTATAAAGAAAAATCCACGCAAATTGAAATGGAACTAAAAGATGTAACAGAAATTAAATCTTGTACAAATCCAGGCAGAATGAAAAGGATTTTAAATTGACAATGAAAGGCTTCAGTGTAATGTATCTAGTAGACAGGTATAGATAGTCTGTACCAAATTCAGGCTTAGACATAAAATGAAATTGATTTTTAAAATACATCTTATTTGTATAGTCGTTTCCCCCCAAAATTATTTCTGTGTATCTTAGTTTATTGAGGAGGGAGATTATATAAGGAATGAGACAGGTTGTTTCATGTGTGAAGCCTAAAGTAAAGAGGACTTTAATGATTGACCACCCTGAAACTAATGGCAGCAGCTGAATTTCATAGGACAAATGCCTATGAACTTCATAGGACAAATGGCAGCAGCTGAACTTCATAGAACAAATGTGTTTGCAGAAGTCAGCACCCAATAAAGATCACTCTCCTTCATTTTGGACCACCTCAAATTTCTAAATAGTCCTGAAGATTATCTTCATGGAAAATGGATATTCAAGTGGAATGTCTGGAGATTCTCAATCATTCAGGTCATGGTTGTCCCAAAAGTGCTTTTCCAAAGACAACTGAACTTTTTTGGTTTTTGCTTAAAAATGTTTCACTTCTCATCCATTTAGTTCTTCATGAACTGAAGAAGCTTCTTGGATGAGAAGCAAAACATCTTCAAGAAAAAAAACCTCAAGAAAGTCCAGTGGCCTTTTAGAAAAACACCTTTTGTTCAAATGGAATGGATTACAGCAGAATGCATAGTGGTTTGATGAGAAAGTATACTTCTGACACATTCATGAACTGAAGAATATTCCTGGACTACTGTATTCTCATGTTTAAGCCATCCACTTAATTCTTAAGGGAAACAGGATACCATTAATTCCTAGTCATCACCCTCAGCACTTCTTTTTTGACTTGTCTAGATTTATGTGCTTTCTCTTTAGTTTATATTTGTGTTCTAGTACAAAACTAGAGGGAGGAAAAACCTTGAATGAATGACCTTAAATTTGCCTAGAAAGGACATAGTCACATGTTTGGTACTTAACAAGGAAGAGAATGAAACTAGAAAAAGTACAATTTTAGATGCTATAGTGGTTATTTGAATCCATTCTCAGTATCTGTAATTCAAGCTCTATTGGTTTGAAGCTGCCCTACAGAATTTTTCCACAGAAAAGAGTAGATGGACTCTTAATGGACTTAAAACCAGAATAGATTTAATGGAGTTAGGTTTCAGGAGAATAGATTTTAGTTAACATCATGAGAAATGTTTGAAAAGTCAACACAAATAAAGAATAGATTTTACCTGTTGATGGGCTGGAAGGAAATTTATTATTTTGATTTATTTGATTTTTATGTCTGCCCATCTCATCTAAGTAATTCTTGGTGGTTCTTAACAGGTAAAAAAACAAGTTAAAAACCAATATGCAAACATGTAAAACTGTCTACAATTAGTTTAAAAAATAGAAAATTGTGATCATCAGAGCTCCCCAAATGATATACCTCCCTCTCCTTTGGCAGTTGGGGAGGTGATGGGCTTGGACAGTTCCATGATTTGCTCATATGTATAACATAGATTGTATTCTTTAACATAACATTAACATTTTCTCCTACACTGCCCTGCCCTGCAAGTTCGTTAGATTTCGTATTTGGAATAACATTTAATTCAGTTCAGAATTTTAGATTCAGTTTCTGTTCTGATTTTATTTCTTTAATGAGAATATTACATCTGATTTATTAGTAACAGAGTAGTATAGATAGCTATACTTTCAGTATGGCTAGAATTATGGGAGATTGTCAACTATGTCTACATTTTTCTACTAGTAGTCAGACAGTGTCAAAAATATCAGTCTATTCCACATTACTAGCATATAGCACATTTCAACTGGTACATATGATGAAAGGAATATTAATCTTTGCTTACTGTATTTCACCGGTTTCAAGATAGCCATTTTTATCTGTATCCAGAATGCTAAAAAACATTTTCAGTTCTTGGAGGCTTTTATTTTTCAATCCCAATATCTCAAAGAATTTCTTGTAGTCAAAAGAATTGGTAGCTGCAGGAATATGAACAGAATTCAGTTTGCATGAACATTTTTCCCCTTTTGTAGAAGACATGGTCCATTCATTTTCACAGTATAGGAGCAAATGATTGATGCATGATTGTTCATTTTGGGGGGAAAGCAACGTTAGGTGATTTAACTATGCCAGTGAGTGCCATCCTAGCTTGAGCCAATAATTGAAAATAGAATACTTCTCAGTGGAGATAGTTCACCCATCAAATGTAAATAACATTGTAACCAAAAATGACCAAATCTTAGTACCTATTTCAGCCTTGCTTATTCTAGTTTCTTCCAGATATGTGGGACTGCAGCTTCCCATACAGATTGCAGAAAACCAATATATATATATATATATTCTGTAAGAGGAGACCCTGTTAATCTATGGTAGCCAAACATTAACTTTATGTGCTACACCCTGTGCTATTACTTTGCCCTTGAGCGGTTTGGTTTTCTTTGTTATTGATTGATAGATTGATCTCCTTTTTTTGAGGACAGCAATCTTTCCAAAGCAGCTGTCAAACAACTAGTCAATAGTAGTAAATAAAAATATAGTACACTAAATACTGTTTTAAATAGTTTTAAATACTGTTTTAAAATAAATTATTTGTATTATTTCCACATAACAGATAGTAGTAATGGGCTTCTATGTCATTTGTCTTCCTCCACTTCACTGCATTACTCAAATTATCCAAGGTCTACAGGCTAGGAGATACCTGCAGAAATCTAGGCACCACTATAGCCATGACTGTCTTGCCACAGTCAGTTTGCCACAGTCCTCACTGTGGGACCACTCACCAAGGCCAACTCTTCACAGGACAATCCAACAATTCAATTATTTAAAATCATTAAAACATTATTTTAATTTTTGTCATTCACATTTAATTTTGTCTCTCCTTTGGCATTCTTTCTTTTCTACCATTCTATTCTATTTCACCATTTTTAAAATATATTAGTGTGATTCTTGTCCCATGGCATGTTGGCCAAGGAGAGTTGGTTCATGGTGAGTTGGCCATGGAGGGCTAGTTGTGGAGAGTTGACCACAGTAAATTGTCCCATTTTGTTACTATAGTGCTTAAAAATGGGATCCAGGCATGCACTTCTCAGGAGAATCAGAGAGAGAAACACCATGAAATGTATGTAAATAATAAGGACATTTATATAAATAAGATTTATGTAAATAATGTGAACTTTGTGAAGATATGGTATAGCTATACAGTGATCATATAGATCATATACAGTGAACAAGAAATTTCTTGCATCTCTGATCTATTGCTTCCACTGCTGAGCAATAGCAATCCTGTGGTGGAACATGTATTCAAGAAAAAAGAGAAGGAAATGATGGCTGATATGTCTTTGTTGGTATTGTAAGGATATTACAGCAGAGCATAAATCTAGAAAGTCCTATCTGACTGCTAGAAATAATGATAAGTATAGTTGGGGCAGTACTGGGAAGTGCAGGCTAACTCTCTTCCCTGTAGTCACTATCCAGCATTCTCTCTCTGTTTTTGCCCTACCTACTTTCTAGGACTGTTTCCCTCCCACCCACCCTGGGAGATGATTAACTTGTGCAAAAGTGTTAGAAAAGCTAGGCTGGACAAGCCTTGCAAAGTCTTGAAGGCAAGCCAATCCCATTCCTCTTAGTGAGCCCTGGTTACTGTATCTTTTCCCACTGGCTGAAACAGGAAGCAGGCAAGATAGAGCAAATAACTGTTAACTTTGCCTTTAATGATGGGCATGCTCATAAATAACCAAATAGCGTTTGGAAGTGATTTGAAACAGATGCAGTGGATACAGGATAGGGACTGGCAATGGAAGCAACAAAGTTTATGATTCATGGATGGATGGATGAACGGATGGATGGATAGCACTTTAACTCAATAGTGTAAGACATCACCAAGTCAAGGTCATCTGTTGGCAAGAAGAATGCAAAAATTAGGTGACTGTAACAAGCAAAATTGATGCTACTGTGTGTAATCTGTCACTAATATTTATTTTTTTTATTCTATTGCTCTTTTGTATCCTATCTTTATTATTTTTGCAAATAGTTCAAGGCAGTGAACATGTCCAACACACCTTCCTCCTCCTATTTCCTCCTAACAACAACCCTTTGAAGTGGGTGTGGTTAAGAGAGAGTGATTGGCCCAAAGTCACCCATCTGGCTTTCATGGCTCAGGTGGGACTTGAACTCACCATGTCCTGCTTTCTACCCTTGTAAAAATTCACTTTGCTCCTTGCTTTTCTTCCTTGTTTTATTTGTAGGAGTACCTAGTATTTTACATAACACAAAATGGTGGCGTATTCACTTGGAAAGCATCATGGACTAGATAGTGAATAGATGACCATATAGATGTACATAGATAGATACACACTTGTGACAACTCCAGAAGCAAGGCTTCTTATCTAATTGCTTTGAACGCAGGCATGGATTGTACCTATCTTATTAGAGCAAGACCTTGTCACTTTATATGAAATCAAACTGCTTTTAATTGGGACTGCCAAGGGATGACTGCAAATTGATTACCCTACAAATTAGATGTAGCCACATTATGTGAACAAAAGAGACCATTAGGTTGCAGTTACATCTTCATGCCAATTGAAACTGCAGTTGGGAAAATGAGCCTATGAATATCAGGGAGTAGTCTTTGGATGTGGTTCCAAAAGGTGCCTCGGTGCCCACAGGATTATGAAGATAACACCTATCTTCAGTTCTGTTAAGCAGCCATGTCTTTTCCAAAGATCAGACCACAACCACAGAGGGCACCTTCACAATTCTTGGAAATGATGTGTTTGCTTTAAAGAATTGCTATTGTCTGTTGAATACTTATTTTCATGTTCTACCTTGCTAGAAGCACCATCTCCAAATTATTTGTGAAGTATTGCACAGCCATAATGGAGACAACAAGACTAGTTTTGTGGTATTTTGAAAAGCATAGTAGGGAACCTCAAACCAAAAAGGATGCAAATATAGCATTTAGTTTTTAAGAAGGAAGAGGGTTAAGATAGTGTTAAAATGGGAATTGTAAGAACCCACCATCTGTTGACCAGGGCATATATGTGTTGTCATTCTGAATTATTTAGCATTTAGACTTACATTCTGTTTTCACAGTGCTTTACAGCCCTTTCTAAGTGGTTTACAGAGTCAACTTATTGCCTCCAACAATCTGGGTCTTCTAATACCGACCCTAATACTGGAAAGATGGAAGGATCAATGTTGAGCTGGTGAGAACTGAACTGCCGAATTTCTGGCAGTTGGTAGTCAGCAAAATTAGTCTGCAATGCTGCCTTCTAACCAATGTGCCAACATGGTAGTTGTACCATTTGCAGTAAAGATCCCTGCTCCATGGTGTTTACAGCTGATATTTCACCTTTTTGTTTTATTTTTTGTTTACTTATTAAGGACCACAACTGCTTTCCCACTAAGTCCAAAGCCAGATATAATAATGCTATATGTTACTATATTACATTATATATATTACTATATATAATGCAGATATTATAATTATTAACAGATTTATATTCCAACTGTATTTTACAAAACCCAAGGTACCATAATTAATGCTTTTATTTCCTATTTTCCCACTGCAACCATCCTGAGAGGTGTGAGCTCAAGAGGCTGACTGGCCCCAAAGTCATCCAGGTGACCTAATTTGCCTTCAGCTACATTTGAGGACCTGATCAGGAAACTAGCCTAAGATGCGAAAAGATAATCACTTCTCTTCCTCTTTCTCTGTCTCTCATCTCTCTGTCTCTCTCCCCCTCCCTTCAGTCTACAGATATGTCCCAACTGTGAACTTTTGCAAATGAGGACTAAACCAGATGTAACACAGAAGATTAATATATTCATGATTGCATGATATTCACAGTTTCACCCAAAAGATTCAAGACACTTCAGATTGTAACAAAAGAAGTACTTTAAACATCAGGCAAAGAATTTAAGTTTTGTTTGTGTGTGTGTGTGTGTGTGTGTGTGCGCGCACGCGGATACAGGATCTAATAGTTCAGTGGCCTGGTTATAGCCCAGAGAACAAGAGAGGAATTTTTCTGAAGTCCAATGAATGTCCAGGGCATTGGCAGAGTTCTACAAGAAAAGAAGTAGTAGTTTCAAGAAAATGAGAGAAGACAAGGCAACAGATATTTTAACCACTATTCTGTAGCAGGAAAAAAAAATCATGGGAGAATTTCCCATTGTCAGTCAAGAGTTCAGAAGACTGTTTCCTTAATTTCCATATTTTAACATTGCTGTCTACATCCTAAACAGAAGGGAAGGCTTTAATTAAAAGGAGTTGACAAATAACTATTTGTTTAAGGTTTTCTCCAGTGTATATTTTGTATAAATTATCTCACAGTGCGCATGGAGGTGGTGAGATATTATTTAGGAGACTGCTATAAAACAGGCTTTGTACTATATCACAGCCGTGACATGAGCTTCTATCTTGCTCCCTCTGTCACACACACACACACACACACACACGTACCCCTCACACAACAATAGTAAGAACAACATTAATAATATTGATAATAATCCTCAAGAGTTTAAATGGCTGAGTTTAAATACTGAAATAATAATTGTCACCTTGGTTTTTACATCCAGGAAAGGTAATGGGGAAATCTGATGCAGTGACTTTAAGAAGTGCTCTGATTGGCAATGTCTTTCATTTGGACAGATTTCTTTTTCTGGCACTGCATGTAAATTTAGAGGAAATCAATGAACAGAAAAAAGAGGAAGATGTGAGTTGGAAATCAGTCCACTCCAGGAGGAATCTGTTCTATGGCACACTTTCCTTGTGCAAGTGCTACTGTTTCATTCAGGGCATTTATTCAAGGTCACAGAACAAAATCACACAAAAATTGCAGTGTTTAAGTAAAAGGGGGAAGGACACAATTTAGCTGATTGCTTGCATGAAGCAAATATACACGGAGAAGCATATATAAGCCCATAACTGGACAATTAGAAGCTCATTTTTCTTTTTTCTGGTGGAATGGTCAGATTTCTGCCTCTCAGAACAAATCGGCTTCTCTTCCCCAATTGAGGGGATGAAGAAAAACCATTCCATAACTAAACTGTGAATTCAGCTGTGTTGCTGAAAATAAATTCATGGGTTAAGAATTGTTTAAATTGCAAGCATATGTTTAGCCGTGAAGCTGCTATGCCTTTATTTGGGGTTGATTTATAGATCATAGGTTTTTGGGGTTGTTGTTTTTTTGCAAAAAATAAAGTGGATTTTGTAAGTTTGAAGTCTGCTCATTCCTGTCTCAACCATATGATATCAGATGGTTTGAGAGAGTGACAATTCCAGAGAGCTGGCTTGGGACAGTACTTTAAGATACTGGAGCAAAACTGTAAGACTCTAAGTTCTAGCCTTGTGGAGGGCTTTGGATCAGTCACTACCTTATAGGATTGCTGGTGTGGGGAGAACAGGAAAAAGGAACATTACATACACACCCTGAACTGTAAAAAAAAAAAAAAGANAAAAAAAAAAAAAAAGGTGGGCTATAAGTATAATACAGAGAAAAATAAAATCCCATAGAAGTGAAGAACCCTGAAAAACTTGGGTGAAGTAGCAAGGGCTTGCTTGAATGAGATTTTTAATCCAGATTTGTCTTCTAGAAAAACTAATCCAGACTTTTGGGGAAAAGAAGGCTATGCCAAACAGACAATGTTGACCATGCAGGTATATTTGGAGGGCACAAGACTTCATTGTGCTAAACCAAACAGTTCTATGTTCAGCCATGCCTCATGGTATTACTTGACAGTAGTACAGCCATCTGCAGTCTGGGCACACTGAAGTTATATGGAATTTCCCAGAGAATTATGTGACATAAAAGTTCATACAACAGAAGCAAACTAAGGAAGAAAAATTGGATTACCAAGGTATAGTGATGCGTATAATAGCAAAGGAACATATACATTGAAGACATGTTCAATAAAGGGAGAATTGGAGAGATTAGTGTGGCCAGATATTGAAGAAGGCAGAAGATGAGATCTTTTACATCTTTGCTAGAAGGAAATTCAGTGGATCTGGTTTGCATGCTGAGCAACACCAGGAGAAATAATCTTTCTTATGCAGCTGGCAATGTGTGGGAGCTTGCCATTCTTCTTTCTTGCATCAGACCTCTGTGGATTCCTTCCCCCTCCCCCAGAAAAAGTAGAATAAGCTGACCCTGGGGCCCGGTTGTGTTTTAACCTGACCTTTCTGCCCCTTGAGTTTACGGTTGCAAGGGGGCATCTATTGTGTCCAGAATCCCCATTTAGGGACAAAAACTAATCACTAGGTGCCAGCATCAAATATGGAAACTTGCAAGGAAATTTGACCATTCATATCTTCATTCTGCCCTTGTGTGCTTTCAAGAAGAGACTGGACTGCCATTGGTCAGAAATGGTGTAGGGTTTCCTGCTTTTTTGGGGGGAGGAGGGGTTGGACTAGATGACCTACAAGATCCCTTCCAACTCTGTTAATCTGTAATCTGTAAGAGACTTCATCGAAAGTAATTGCTTTCCTCCACCCTCCTTTCAAAAAAGTAAAATAAATAAATAAACCACATCTACGAGAAGAAATTGAAACTCTTGGAAAGACGGGGAAGCTAAAGTGGCAGCCTTGCGTTCTCCAGGTTTGTGGCAGGGCAACTTTTATACGCCCGGGTCGTCGAGTCCGGCTTTGCGGGAGCTGCAGTGCCAAAGATCGAGCTCGGAGTCCCCCGGCTGAAGGGTAAAAGCAGAAACTTCCTTCGGACTCTCTTCCTCGGGCTGATGAAACGTGCGGTCTCCGCTGGCGCAGCACAGCCGTCGCCTCTCGGCGTCTCCTTTCCACTCAAGGAAGTTGGCGCAGGGAGCGTCTTCCCGCCGGTGCCCGCTTGGGCTGGGCACCCAGCGCCCTCTCCCTCTCCCTTCTCCCCGCGCCTCCGATCCCCTCTGTTCCTGCTTGAGCTCCACTTTTCAGCAACGCGGGCACCTTCCCCGCTCCCAGCCCTCCCGCCCCGTTGGAAAGGCTCACCCGCAAAGGCTCTCAACATCTTCTTGACCTCCTCGCCGGCGAACAAGTCAGCCATCGCCATCCTCGCAACGGTTTGGGGGAAAGAGTGGGAGAGAAAGTGCAAGGAAAGACTTCAGGTGGAGGGGGGAGGGGGGCAAAGTGCCCTTCTCCTCGGTTCGGCTCATATGACCAGAGCTGCAGTGCTGGGCGGGGATGGCACACCGGGATAAAGCTGGACCCGTGCCAGCCACCACCGCTGCCAGCAGAAGCAGCAGCAGCAGAAGTGCGGCGAGACGCGCGCCGAGGACAGTTCTGCGGGTCGCTCGGCCAGGCGCGCCACTTGGCAAAAGGGACCAAGACCCGCTCAAGAATCAAGACTTTGTTTTGTCCGGGCTGGGGAAAGAGCCACTTTGGGCACGGAGAAACGGGAGGGGGCTGAGAGGTGGTAGTGGGGAAGCTGTGCAGCAGGAAAAACGGGCCAATGCCAAAACCAGCACAATATAATAATAATAATAATAATAATAATAATAATAATAATAATAATAATGATGATGATGATGATGATGATGATGATGATGATGATGATGATGATGATGATGATGACGACAACAATCAAGGACTCGTAAAATCGCTCCTATCTTTCATCAGGGCCCGGAAGATCCTTCCAAAGAAATAGCTAACTTCCTTCCTTCTTTCCTTCCTTCCTTCCTTCCTTCCTTCCTTCCTTCCTTCCTTCCTTGTCCTTTCCTTCGCTCCTTTCCCTCTTACTTTCCTTCCTTCCTCTTCTTCCTCCTCTCCTTCCTCCCTCCCCCGCCCCCGACTTCCTGTTCCTTCTTTCCTTCTTTCTTTTCCTTCCATCACTACCTTCCTCCTCCCTTCCTTCCCTCTCGCCCCCCTCCCTCTCTTCCCTTCCCTTTCCCTTCCCTTCCCTTCCTTCCTTCCTTTCCTCCTTCCATGCCTACCTTCTTCTGCCATCCTCCCTTCCCTCCCCTTCCCCTTCTTTTCCATTCCTTCTTTTCCTTCCTTCGCATCCTACCTTTTGCTCCCTCCCTCACCTCCCTCCTCCCTTCCTTCCCTCCTTCTTCCTTCCTCTCCTTTCCTTCGCTTCCTCCTTCCTTCCTTGCGCTGCCTGCGCTGCCGCCTTGCATGTGCTCTCCGTTGCCTTCCTAGTCTCGGCATTGCGCCTCAGAGGGCAGACTCCAAGACAGAAGGAAGACGATTCGCCCAAGTCACCGAATGAATGAACTCCCGACTCCCACCCTGTAAATAAGAAACTACCTCCTCGCCTCTCTCTCGTCTCTTCTCTCTCTTCCCTCCCCCTCTCCCCTCTCTCTCTCTCCCTCTCTCTCTCTCTCTCCTCTCTCAGAGTTTCGTAGTTCATAAGAGGAGAAAGGGCTTTCCTTTGCAGAGCTGTATCTTGTCATTCACTTTTTTTTTGTATTGTGAATGAAGTTACGCGGATGTGGGGGAGGGGGAGGGCAGCAGGAGGCAGGCGATATCTTGCATCACTTTTCTTTGTTGCTCCACGTCAAGACTTGCCATTGTGCATCCACCTAACTTTTGCTCATAGGTCAGAAGAGGTTGCCTTCCATATGTATAGCCTTTGCTTTTTCCCCACCATCGGGGTTTTTAGAGGATGCTCTGCCTGCTGCTCCCAAACTCTGTCCAAGATACTTGCCCCTCCCCCGTCTTCCCTACGTTCTCCTTCCTTTAATTGGAATTATGTTCTAGTAATGAGAAAATAGATTTGAAGGAACTGCAGGAAATATATATGGGAGCAAGACTGTCCAAAAGAGGTAACTCGTGAAACCATATTCAGCTACATGAAGTAAACCATCCGATTCAAAAATCTGATAGATTTGTTTTTACTAGCATCTTATGCTTTTCTTCTCAAACATCTATAACCTGGATATAGGATATTGTTCCCATTGCTGATAGATTGTGCTTCAGTATCTAAGCGCAGGCATCGCTCGCCCAGAACTGGCTTCTTGCACATTAGCCACATGTCGTACTTCTTAAATTTAAAATAAGTTACAAATACCCCTTTTGATTTCATTTTAGGACAGCTGGAGTTGTTCAAACTTTTGTGCAAGACGTTTGTTCAAAGATTCATCTTAGGCCCAATACTCTCAATAGTCTCATTAAAACTTAGATGAGGGAATAGAGGGAACTTACCAAATTGCAGATGATACTGAAACTGGCAGGAATAGCTAACACCCAAGAAGATAGGCTCAAGATCCAGATGATCTTACAGACTAGAACCCTAGGCCCTATTAACAAAATAGAAATTCAATGTAGAGAAAAAGTAAAGTCCTACACTAAACAAGAAAAACCAAAAGTAACACTATAGATGGGTAAACAATCTCAATGAGCACTAACTGTGAGGGGATCTTGGTAATCTTAGTGGAACAACCAGCTAAATATGAGCCAGCAATGTGCGCAGCAGCTCAAAAAGAGCAATGCAAATCGTAAGTTGTATTAACGCGGGAATGCAATCAAGATCAAGGAGTACTAAATACCACTCTGTAAAGCCTTAGATAACACCACACTTAGAGTACTGCATCCAGTTTTTTGTTCATCCACATTACCAAAAACAGATATTAATGAACTCTGGAAAAAGTACAGAGAAGGGCAATAATGGGGGGGCAAGTTAGGGGGATGGAGGCTACAACATACAATGAATCGGTTGCAGAAAGTGCTTGGCTAGTCCAGTAAAAGAAGGCATTGGGGAACCATGCATAGCAGTTTTCCAATATTTGAGGGCTGGCCACAGAGAGGAAGGGGTCAATGCCTATTTTCCTTTAAAGCCCTGAAGGTCAAGCAAGGAATAATGGATAGGAAACTGAACAAGGAAAGAGTATTTAACCTGGAAATAAGGAGAAACTTTCTGACAGTGAGAACAATCAACCCATGGAACAGCTTGACCTCAGAAGTTATGGGAGCGCCATCACTTGTGACCTTCAAGAAGAGATTGGACTGCCGTTTGTCAGAAATGGTGTAGGGTATCCCGCTTCGATGGGGGGGTTGGACTAGATGACCTACAAGGTCCCTTCCAACTCTGATTATCTGTTAACTTCTTTTTCCTGAAATTGCATATGATCTTATTAAATGTTCTCAGCAATTTATCCTTTACACACTGGCTGAAAAGCAACTCTTTTCTAATTGTTTTCAGTCAGTTTGATTCAGAATTTAGCCCAATGGGTTGCCTTCCTTTTAATGTGCTCTGTTCTAAAACTGCAGTTATAGTCATCTATCTCAAAATAAGGCCTCTGCACTCAATATGATGCATAGCTGAATAAATATTTCTACTGTTCACCCTAAAACATTTTTCCAATATATTCTTTTGGATCCTGAATATGTATCTTAGTTAAAATCACCAGGTATTCCCTCTTCCTTCTTCCTCTTCCTCCTCCTCCTCCTCCTCTTCCCCTCCCCTCCCCTCCCTTCCCTCTCCCTCTCCTCCTCCTCCTCCTCCTCCTCCTCCTCCTCCTCCCTCAGTAATAATTAAAACAACAATCCCTGATTCAGGGACAATAAAATCAGGAGAAAACAAAAGCTTTAAAGACTGTATTAATCACAAAGGAAATGTGGAAATGGAAAGAGCAAGAGATTTCAATAAATGTGCTTAACAATAAAAAGGGGGTAAAAACCAGTCAAAGAAAACTTGAGAAAAAAACATAGATCTTACAAAGTCATTTAAACAAGGACAAAGAATATCAGACCAATTTTCAGTAGGAAGAAAATTACAAAAGTAAGGACTTGAGGAAATGTAATACAGTATTCCTGCTGATCGTTCTTGGAACAAAAAGGACATACTCCAGAATAAAGAAAAGAACACAGATAGAAGATAAAAGATAAAGAGATCAAAAGTATAATGCTCTGAAATATAATGCTCCAATAGCAGAAGCCAGTGGGGCTTGCAAAGGGAAGCTGTATCCAGTCTAAATAGAAAGAACAAAAAGTAAAATATGCTGCGCCATTTGCAAAATGCAGATCATTTAGAGATCACTCAGGGAAGTCATAATTATATCCTCCTGCTTTGTACTTCAAAATTATTATCAGAAAGTTTGCCAGATGGCTAAAATCTTTTTAGTATTATGCGCTCACTGGCGCTCTCTCTCTCTCCCCCTCCCTCTCTCTCCCTCTCCCTCTCTTTCTCTCTCCCTCCGTGTGTGTTTGCACTCGCACATGCTTGCATGCACATACACAGGGAGCAGGTGGAACATTGGCATTTCTCACTACAACCTTTCTAACAAAGGAGAATAGTTGTAGCTTATGGCTGAAATGTGGGGTCCTTGGTGCTCTCTAAGCTTGGTTGTTTTCTTGCAGATGTTTCATTATCCAAACTGGACAACATCTTCTGTGCTAGTCATGCTAGTACAATGTTTCTGTAAAGATGCTTGTATAATTTCACTGACTTTTGGTTGTTGTATTTACTTAAAAGAAACCACCCTTTTTGTGTCCTTTGGGTGTCATTTTCTACAGGGAGAGCTTCAGATAATTAACAGAATAACAGAGTTGGAAGGCACCTTGGAGGTCTTCTAGTCCAACCCTGTCCTCATACTTGAGACTCTGTATCATTTCAGACACATGGTTGTCCAACCTTTTCTTAAAAGCTTCTAGTATTGGAGCACCCACAACATCTGTACTGTACTGATACTTTTAGGGCCACCAGATTATTGATGGTACCAAGTTATTTGCATGGTCCTACCTTGGATCTGATGCACAGGCATCCATGTATGCCAAGAGCAGCAATCTATGATACTCTTCTCCCAAATGCTAGGTGATATCTTCCAATATTCTTTTACAGTCGCTACATTGTTGGGATTTATGGGAATTGTAATTCGCAATGTATTATAGAGGCCATGAATTTGTCATGCCCAGTATGCATATAATGATCTTTTTAATGTGAATTCTTCCACAATAATCCTTGGTTGCTTTTATTTATTTGCCAAAAGGTAATATCTTAATCCAGGCCATACATATTCTGCTTCCCTCCAAAGAGGTGTTATTTCCCCATTTTACCCTTTCAAATGATCCTCAGAAGGCATTTGATAGCAAAATAGTGACTATTCTAAATTCATCTGCTTTATTGAAGGTTTGTATTATATTTGAGATTGAAATTAAGTTTTCTCCATCTTGGTCCGGTATTCTAACCATTAAACTACACCAGGATCAAAGATGTCCTTAATCTCTATAATTCATCTGTAGTTCACAATGATGTTCCTGTTCACATTTCAAATTTGACTCATCTGGGTATAGCTTTTCTCAAAATATATTTATTTATTTGTTTGTTTGTTTGTGGGCAGATAACAAATAATAAAAAAGATAAATGATAAAGTAAAGTAAATGAACCAAGAATATCTGTAAATTGCACGGGTAAATAGTTCCACAGGCATGCTGATAAATTAAGGAAGATCAAGTAAGAAAAGAGAGCCAATTTGTTATAGGGGTGAAGGCATCAGGCCAGATTTGGGTGACCTTGGGCCGGTCCCTCTCAGCCCAATGAAGGCAATGGTAAATTAATTCCAAAATCTTGCCAAGAAAACTGCAGGGATTTTTCCAGGCAGTTTTCACAAAGGTATGTGCTTGTCCACAGTCAAGCATGCACACACACAGATGCACAAAAGTTGCAAAACAGTTTCCCTTGCAGATGCTTAGTAGAGAGGCAAGTGACTGATAGGAGTCATATAACCAGATGAACTCCTAGTAGGGCTGGGGGGGGGTCTCCTAATAAAATGCAATCCCCTGGAGAAGCCACCTCATTTCTTTTATACCTTCTGATAAAACTGCAGCAAGGACTTTGAATTATCAGAATTCAAGAGATATATGGACAGCTGGAGCTCCTGGAAGCAGACACTTCATAGAAGACATAGCCAAATGAGAAGAATTTTTGCAAGTTTTCACCCACTAAAATCAAACAAGAATCTTTGAAAACAGCCTTTGTTTTATTAGATTGGCTGGAATAAATTAAGAGAAAAAGCCATTGCAATTTAAATCTGTGAACTGGTATTGCTAATTGGAGATGGGGATGATTGCCCCAACAGCTGTCCTGCTGTCTTAGTCCAGATGAGTTTGTACTCAAGGCAGACAATCAATTCAAAGAGATAATCCAAAACATGATGTCAGTCTTTGGTTTTTATCCCCACACTTCCACATTACTGGCTTTAAAAGACAAACAGAAGAAAAAAACGAGGTGAAAAAAAACCAGTGTGAGTGGTGGGTAACTGTTTGTGTGTATATATGAGGCATAAGGATGGACCATGAAGATTTGGTCCCCACCTTTTTCAGAGGTGTGGATGACAATTCTGGATTATATCAGGTTGAAGACCTGAGTGAGTGCAGGAGGGATGGGTACTTTTATTATCAGGATTGCTTGAGGTCCCAGGAAAACAATTGAAAGGGATGCTCTATGGCAAAGGTCTCCAAACTTGGCAACTTTCAGACTTGTGGACTTCAATTCCCAGAATTCTCCAGCCAGCTGGTTCAATTCTGGGAACTGAAGTCCACAAGTCTGAAAGTTGTCAAGTTTGGGGACCCCTGATCTATGGAAATTACAGATCTCCGAACCAAGATTTTTCCACGCTTCAGATTCCCCTCCCTTCTCCCATTCCGCTCCGTCCATTTCTATTAGCGGCAAGAAAAATGTGTGAGAGGTGCATTAAAAAAGCCCGAGGAGGAACAAAAACGGGAGAAGAAAACTTGCGCCAACGAGGCGTTTCTTTCTTTCATACACAAAATAGTTTTTCTACAGTCGCCGTTGTAATTGGCACACACCCCCTTCCCACCCAGGTGGGTTGCACCGAATTCTGGTATTACAGCATAGATCTTAAGTGTCGGGTCGCCCCGCTTGGTTGACACCGAATTATCTGCCCTGCCTGGCAGAAACGCTTGTCTTTCCAAGAAAGAAAAAAAACCGCCTGCCGCGCCTCTTCTCCTCTTCGGGCGACCCAATTGCTGCCCCCCCCCCCCCCGGGNTCCGGGGCCCCAATTTCTGCCCCCCCCCCCCCCCGGGGCAGATTTATTCAATAACCCTTGGGAGTCGAGATCTGTCCTGGGGCGAGGCGGGGCCGACAGATGCAGCCAGCAATAGAGATGGGCTGTTTGCTGGTGCTCAGGTTCCTGTCCCGCTCCACTTAGAGGAGAGTCTTTGTTGGGGGAAAGTTCATGTCGAAAGGGCAAAAGGAACTGAGTCCCTCTAGAAAACACGCGTTCTGCGGGACAGATGTCACCAAAGAAAGCAAAAAAAAAAAAAAGCTTTCTCATAAATCTGAGCAAAATGTGCAGGTATGCATTTAAATTGTTTGTTATGGTGGACAAGATTCCTAGTTCTGAATAGAAAGAAAGGAGAGAGAGAGAAAGAGGGGGGGGAGAGAGGGAGAAGGAAGCAGGGAGAGAAAGAGAGAGAAAGGATGAAGGGAAAGAGGAGAAAGGGAAGGAAAGAAAGAAGAAGTGAGGGAAAAGAAAGAAAGAAAGAAAGTGGATGTGGCATGTGCAAATTTCATACCAAAGGGACAAACATTTGAATGAACTCTTTACTCAAGACTTCGTTTTGAGTGCCTGTTCCATATGCCTGGCTTCCGTTAAAGAAGCCTCAAGGAAGCCATTTAGTCTAAAGACTGCATCACTTTACTGTTCAATGTTCCATTACAAGTAATCCAAACCTTACCTAAAAATGACAATGGCGGGAGGCCAGGAAAGAAGCGAGTGCGCCCATTTCCCAGGGTCTCAGGGAATGTATGTACAAAACGAGTACATTTGTACATTCATGAATGAATGTACAAAACGAGGACGTTAAGAAATGGATGTGTGTGTGTGTGTGTGTGTGTGTTTGTATGTGTGGAGATGGATGCAGGTGATGTCTTGAGAGTGAAATTCCAGCAAGAGCAGAATTTATTGCAAGCTAGGTAGATCATGTTTGGGCTACTGTTGCTGGTTAAGTGAGGAACAAAAAAGCTTTAGTGTTCAAGAGGAAACTTCTTCACGGATGAAAGCTTTCATCCATCTCCAGGAAACGGGCGCATTGCAAAAAAAAAAAAAAAGTGCAGCATGCAATANCAAAAAAAAAAAAAAAGTGCAGCATGCAATAAGAAGCGGAGCCCAACCTATATCGTTCCAACGCAGGGAGGCACACAAGAGAAACAAATTTCTTTGAACTAGGGGGACTGGACAACATTCAAGGAGAAGCACGGTTAGGAGGGGTAGTGTAGCATCCATGTTGCAAGTCGATCAGCCGCCAATGGGCCAGTCCTGATTCTGCTTTTTAAAAAAAAATCTTCTCCTCCTCGTCTCTCTCTCGTCTCTCTTTCTCCTCTCTCTCTCACTCTCTTCTCCTCACTCTCACTCCCTCTCTCTATATATCTACTGTATATATCTTATGTCTATATCTATCCTATTATCTATCTATCTATCATCTATCTATCATCTTATCATCTATCTAATCTATCTATCTATCTATCTGCTGTAGCCTTCCTTTGGGTATTATCCCATGTCATTTGTAGTTGTGCTTTTAAAGTTGCAGCAACGTTTCAGCAGAATCTCATCTGCCATCATCAGGCTTCTCGTATTGAGTTTTCTGTGAGTCAGGCTTATCACCAGCTGAGTTTTAAATTTGGGGCTAGCCTACTGCTGTCCAGGATGTTTTTTTTCTCCATCCCTGATTGGTTGGGGAGTCTTGGTCTGTTTTTTATGGTTGGAGTTTGCTGTGTTCTGCTTGATTGTGTTATCTATTTCTTTCTGTTTTGTTGGTGGCTTTGGATTTGGGCTGGCAACATTGTGGATCCTGTGTATTGGAGGCTTTTAGTGCAGTAGTAGAGGGGTGTTTTGCCAGGTTGGTGTTGTGCGTGTTGCGTCGGTGGGTGGTGTGTTGGGGCGGCGCAGCGGGAAGTGGGTTTGGAGATTGGTGGGAGTGCATGGGGCGTTGCGGCTTCGGGTAATAATGAGGGACGACTATCATGGTTGCTTAGGAAGGCTAGGTTTCATCTGGGTGCCTGGGTTGGGGGGTGTATTTGAGCTGGAGTAGTCAGGGGGAGTCTGTTTGTGCCCGACGGTGTTTGCCTGGCTTGTGGTGGAGATTTTTTTGTTTGAGAGTGGCAGGGCTCCAAATGAATTGAAGTCTGGTGGTACATCATCTCCATTGTCACCCGTCATTGAAACCTGTTCATGAAGAATTTGAATCCAAGCCCTGGCTAATGCCAACCTACAAAACCCAATTCGTGTCGCGCAGCTATGACAAGCATACATCGATGAGCGAGACATTTGTGATTTGGCCCATGGAAAAGAAAACCTAAAACAATTCCTACCACACCTAAAAGCACAATCCCAAAATCAAGTTCACCATGAATACAGAAACAAACAAAACAACTACCATTCCTGATGTACTAATCCCAGCAAAAAGAACAGATGGCAACACTAGGACGGCACCGTATCCAGAAGAAAACATCACAAAAACCAACCGCTACTTCAAATGGCCCAATCCCACCACACCCACAGATAAACTCCGTGGCCCAACACAATCACCAGAACCAAATGCCTTGCAGACAAGACCTAAATAAAGACTGAACTATGCACCCTGACTAAAGTACTGACAGCCACGGCTTACAACAAAACAAAAATACACCACTTTGATCCAAAAAACACACTAAGACATAAGAGAGACCTAGAAGAGGAAACAGACCAATGGAACAGCTGTCCTGCCCTACATAAGAGGTACTACAGACAAAATCAGTAAGATACTTACAGCAGGCATCCACAGTCAAGACCTGCCTTCAAAACAGACAAAAATATAGCCCATCCTTAGAAACCCTCAAAGATAAAATGACCTGGAAACCAAGCAATACGAAGTCCCTCTTGCATCATGCCCCAGTACATACATTGGACAGACCAATACAAGACATAGTAACCTGCTGGATGAACAAAAAATCAGTAAAAAGAGCTGGAACACACTTTTCTCACTACTCCAACACATGATGAAGCCACAGGTCGATATGCATCAATCAATGGCACCAAAAACCACCAGCCAGTATAGAAAACCCCAGCCACAGAATTATCAGAGAAGCCATAGAAGATTGAAAAAAGACCTGCAAGCATGAATAGAAGGATATGATTCCAGATCCAGAACGGTCCATCATGTTGGGAAGTCCTGCAGTCTCAACAAACAAAAAAATCTCCAACACAAGCCTCCAGCAAACACCTGGCACAAACAGACTCCCCTGATACTGCCAGCTCCAACAACCCCCATGCCAGAGCACCCAGAGTGAATGTCCTAGCTTCCTTAAGGCCCAGTTGCACTGGCCGCACGGACGCACACAATATTGCATAAAAGGACACAGCGATGAAAAAATTTCGGGGGTGGCTCCATCGTGTCATCCGCTCAAAAAGTGGCGAAAAATTTGGCAAAAACAGAAAGAGAAAAAGAACGGAAAAGAAGACGGATGTGGGTAGTATGTAGCGGGATGTTAAACGAATGTTCAATAGAAGCCTAGTGGATGAAAAGGGATGGAGAGCAGATGACACTTCGAAGGGTTCCAGGGGAGAATTTTGAACGGCACACAAGTGGAAGGGGTGGATGCATAGTCGGATGGAGCAGAGCATTCATGACGTCTATAGGAAACAACACGCCGATGCCGCGCGGAATGTATATCGGAGCAAAGCGTCACTGCGACCATGGCGGGGAGGAATGAATTGCACAGCTCCGCAGATATAAAAGGAGCAACACGCACGCAGTCAGCATCAGGGGAAGACATGTGCCACAATACATCTTGCAGAACACCATGGTTCGTCTATCAGGCCAAGAAGAGGAAGCCCGTGCCTACTCAATGACAGCCTGGCAAGGTGAAGAAGGCAGAACCGCATCTCCACCCCCTGGGCACTGACTCTGAAAGCCTGCGCTGTGGTGGACCAGCCAAGGCCTCAAGCCCCTCAAAGCCCCTGCTGCTGAAGGCCTTGCTGCTCAAGCCCTGAAGGCCTGAACAAATCTCAAGGCCCTGATGCTGAAGCCTGAAGGCCCTGCTGAAGACCTGCAGAGGAGAAGAGGCAAGGGAAGGAGAAGGAGAGAGGAAACAGTATCACCGTTTCTGGGAAACATGCGCGATGAGGTGCTCGGAATGGCGAGGGAGAATGAGTACCTCTGAATAGGGCGCACAAGCTGTATTCGGGACACCAAGAAGAAGCAGGCAGCTTGAGAGACAAGGCAGAGAGCTGGGTGTACTGCAGAAGTACTCCTTGGATGGTGGAAGCACATGGGGGGAGGAAGAGGAGGAGAGGAAGAAAAGAAAGATGAAGGAGAGGAGAGAATAAGAAGAATGGAAAAAAAGGATATGGATGAGAAAAGGATGGAAGAAGAAAGGAAGGGAGGAGAATAAGGAGAGAGTAGGGAGTGAAGAAAGGGAGACAAAAGAAGAGAGGGGGAGGAAGGAGGATGAAAAAGAAGAAGGTGAGGAGGAGGGAAAGGAGAAGGAGAGGAGAGGATAGAAAGGGTGAGGGGGAGAGGAGAGAGAAGAAGAGGAAGAGAAGTTAGGGAGAAAGAAGAGGACGAAAAGAAAGGAAAAAAGGAAGGATAGGATTGGAGGGAAGAAAAGGAAGAAGAAAAAAGAGAGAAAAGAAGAGGGATAGGAGTAGAAGGGAAGGTATGAGAAAGATAAAGAGAATGGGAAAAGGAAGTAGAGAGAGAGAAGAAGAGAAAAAGAGGGGGATACGCAGGGAGAGAGAAAAAAGAAAAAATAGAATAGAAGAAGAGAAGGAGAGATAGAAATGAAGAAGGAAGGGGAGAGAGGAGGAATAGAAAGGGGGAAGGAGGAGGGGGAAAGAGGTAGGAAGAGAGGATAGAGAGAGGAGTAAAAAAGGAGGAGAGAAGAGAGAGAGGTGGAGATAAAAAAAGGAGAGTAGATAAGGGAGGGGGTAGAGAGGAAAGGAGAGGAAGGAGGGGGAGAGGGAGAGATGGAGAGATAGAAATAGAAGGAAGGAGGAGGGAGGAAAAGTAAGAGAGAAGAAAGAAGGAATGGTAGAAGGAAGTAGGGAAAGAGGGAAATAAAGGAAAGGAAAGAGAAGGGAATGAAGGAGAGGGAGGAGAAGAAAGGAAAAGGAAAGAGGAGGAAGTGGAAGGGAGGGAGAAAGAGAGGGAAATGAAGAGAAGAGAGAAAGGAGAGGAGAGAAGAAAGAAGAGGAAGATGAAAGAAGAATGGAAAGATAAGTAAGAGAAGGAGAGATGAAAGGGGGAGAAAGAGGATAAAAGGGGATGGGTAAGGAGTGAGTAGGAAAATGGAGATGAGGAGGAAGAGGGGTGGAAAAGAGGATAGGAGAGAAGTGAAGAGAGAGAAAGAAGAGAATAGGAGGAGGGGAGAAAAATAAAAAGGAAGAAGTAAGAAGAAAAAGAGAGGGGAGGAGAGAGAGAGAGAAAGAGATAAGAAGTAGAGGGATGAAGAGAAGAGGGAGTTGAAGTGGGGAAGAGTGGAAGTTGAAAAAGGAGAAGGGGGAGAGAAGAGAGGGAGAAGGAGGAGGAGGAAAAGAAAAATGGAGGAGAGAAAAGGGGAGAAGGGAGAGAATGGAAGAGGATAAGAAGAGAAAAGAGAAAGAGAGAGGGAGATAGGAGGGGGAAAGGAAAGGAGGAGAAAAAGAAGAGGAGAAATGGTAGAGAAGAAATGAGGAATAGGGGAAAGAAAGAAATAGAAAGAAAGGAGGAGTATGAACGGGAAAGAGGATAAGAGATAAGGGAGAACAGGAGAAAGTAGAGAAGGGGAGAAAGGATAGAGAGGGAGGGAGAAAGGAAGAACGGGAAGGAAGGAACGAATGTCATTGTGGAACAGATAAGAGCCAGAAGAGTATGAAAGAAATAGGAAAAAAGAAGAGAGTGGAGATGAGGATGATATAGGGACAGAAAAGAGGTAAGAGAACGAGTAAGAGACGAGGAAAGGAAAAAGAGATGGGAAATAGCGGGTGAGAAGCATTAAATTTGTAAAGAGGAAAATAGAGCAGTAAGATTAGTCTCGCGAAGAATGCCAGATATCGGGCTCAAGAGAGATAATGATGGCAGAGTAGGTTGAGGGTACAGAAGAAAGGCCTGGATAAAGGTGAAGCAGAAGGGAAGGAGATAATGGAAACAACACAGAGAGGGAAGTAGTGGACAGAACTGTAGAGAACACAGGATCAGGGCCGAGTGAGAGAATAAAGAATAGCGACGAAATGAAAAAGGCATTCACAGGAAAGATGAGCGAGAATATAAAGCAAGTGAAGAGGGAGACGGAAGGAGAATACGAGATGAAGAGCGATGGAGAGGAGGAGAGAATAGTAGAGAAAGGAGTTTTAGAAGGGGCTAGCAATGAGAGTGATAGGAGATAGTGAGTAGAAAATAGGAGAGTGGAAATAGAGTGTGCGAAAAGGATTATCAAGTAAAATAGATATAACGTGAAGGATAGGAGGAGTGAGTGAAATTAGCACCAGTGAGGAAGAAGATAGAGAGTGGAAAGAGGAATAAGATATGTCCAGGGAGCTGAAGGTAACGTCATATGAGGTAGAAGTGATAGTAAGAATAAAGAACAAAGGCGTGATAAAAGGCAAGGTAGGTAAACCCGAGGAAAGCATGACATGACACGGATGGTGATAGAAGAGTGAAAAGATGAGGAGGAAAGAAGGTGCAATGAGATGTAGTATGGAGAAACTGAAAGAGGTAGGAAGATATTGAGTGGGTGATGGAGGAGAAAAAGAAGAGAATGACAATAGACAAGTAATAGGGAGAAAGGACGAGCAATTGGAAAGTAAAAGAAGGTGCAAAGAGAAAGAAAGGGAGGTAGAGAGGGTGGAAAGAGCATGTATAACCTTGGGGTCTGATAGACAGATATGTTACGAAGTTTGGATAGAGATGAAATAAAGAAGAGAGAGGAAATGATGGAGATATAATGATAAGAAGGATGGGTAGATATGAATGAAATAAGTAGGAGAGAATAACAGCGAGGAGGATGAGCGAGCGAGGACCGAGAAAGATAGGACATCCCTAAGTAAAGAATAAATGAGGTATAAGACCGGGAGCCTAGACTTAGGATGGAGAGTAAAGAAGTGAAGATAGTACAGGATGGAAAGATGAAGATAGTATGAGGTGAAAAAGTACGTTAGAGACAAGACGGATGAGGAGGAATGGAAGAGTAGGCGGTAAAGCGTGGATGATAAGGAGAGAGGAGGAGTAGTGGGAAATACCAAGAGAGGGAAAACGGAATGGATAGCAGATAAATGAAAAGAGGAGCATGGACGCAGAGAGATGATAGAAAGTACGAGAGAGAAGGTAGATGAAGGAAATAAAGAGAGAGGAGTAAGCGCATGAAGTGTAAGTATGGGAGGCGAAGTGGATTCGCTAGGTGTTTGATTATTTAAAGAACAGGAGGAGTGGTGAATTAGTAGTGAAATAATAATCTGTTAGCTCACTGTTTATTTATTAAACTTACCAGCCTGTCGCGATATATCTTAGGAATTCTTTTCAACAAAAACTATATGAATAGGAGTATTCATAATGGTCTTTTCTAAACGGCTTTATGTATCTTCACTTTGGAATACATATTGTTGAAAAGCAGCATAATATATGAAATATTAACGCCCTAGATAATTGATATATTATTGTTTTCAATACTACCTTGGAAAGATCTGCATGTTTTTCATGTTACTGGATTGCACTTACTCTAGAAGAACATTTTGTAACAGATGCATATATATTTTGATTAAAGGAGTGATCCATACTGAATCATCTTCCCAAGTTTTGAGAAAATCGTAAATTTGAAGATCAGAATCATTCGTGGGGTTGATACCCTCTGTAAATCTTACTGATAAGATCTGTCTGTACCAACCAAATCCTAGCACTTCCTCTTTTATTTAGCTGTACTCAATTGACGTCAAGTTGAACCATCAGTTTTATTTTCATTTTCTTGGTTAATCTGGATATATGGGCACGATTGTTTGT
>BHFT01016376.1:0-12298 GCA_004320025.1 Laticauda laticaudata
CCTGTCCTTCTTGCGCAGGGCTGGAGAAGATGGCAGCAGCACTGCCTCTTCTCCCCAATGGTTGTTGGCTGGAGATGTGTCTGCAGCAGTCTTTCCTCTTGAATGGTGTACTTTGGCTTTGTGCCGTATGTCTGCATAGCTTTTATATCCGCGGGGAGCTGGATGGGGCCAAATGGCATCCTCCCCTACATCGCACTAGTGACAGCGGCTTTGCGATTCCTGTAGGCATTCCGCTTTAAGGCCGTCCGGTGAGTGCATCCGGTCGGGTATCCTTGCGTTCTGCCATCCTCTCCCTATTCCGTCTGCGGTCGTCTGCTTTTCCGCTGTGCTCCCCCGTTGAAGCTCCTGTGGAATTGTGCCATCCGCTTCCATACCGCTTCTCATCCGCTAGGGCTTCCATGGATGCATCCGCTTTAACATCCATGCTACATCTCTCTCCGCCATCGTTCTTTAGTTCCTTTCCGTTGTTGTCCGCTCTGTTTATGCAAATTTGGGGCACTTTTGAGAGTGGATAACAACGGATGGAACATCTCCTCGTCTGCGGTGTCCTTTTTACATACTTTTTGCATCCATCGGCCTATGTGACAGGCCCTTAACATAAGCCGTACTTGTATATTTTTTCAGTATATTTACCTTGCTTTTCACCAAATAATGCCTGATACTTTCTTGGAAGCAAAGAAAAGCAAACAAACATACTTTGGGCAGATGGATGTGACATCAGTACTGTAGATGATGGATTAGAAAAACATGATTAACTTTAGAAAGCATGAAAAAGTAGAAAAGGAAAGAGAACATTCAAGGTGATGGTTAAGATCAAAAGGATGATTATTTGGAATGACTCTGGAAGAGTCAATACTTTTTACTAAGGTCAGGTCAAGATGAGAAGCACTTGCAATACTCTCCAGGAACTGAGTTTAATGTGGTATTACCACCATTTTTTTTAAACAAGGAAAGAGGTAGAAATGAAAGAATGGTTATTTTTCAAGAAACTGCTATGCAGTTGCAAATACCATCATCACTATCTGGTTTGTCTTTTCATTCCTGGGAAATTAGCCTCATTGAATTCAGTTGGACTCACATCAGAATAGGCTTATGTAGACTCATTTTACAAATAATGTTATCCAAATATTCTAATGAGAATGATTGATACTGGCCAGAAAAAAATAAAGTAGAATGGGATATGGTAAAACCTTCTGCTGCTGTGTTTATTTATGTGGGATATTTATTTTTCATTTCTCTATAAAGAAACTGCAATCTTGTACATATGTAGAAATAAACTTCAATGAGTCCAGAAAGATTGATTTCTAAGTAAGCATGTACAAGAGCCACTTTTCAGCTAAAGTTCTGGGTTGTTGGTGTTTTTCCCAAGGTGGCAGTTCTGTGAGGAACCTAAACTTAATAGTCCATTTAAAACAAGGTTCTTGTTAGCAAAGTCCAGGCCTTTTGGAGATTTCAGTCAATTTACTATGCTATTTCTGCTGTTTTTGAACATCAATCCAACTGTTTTTAAAAAAATAATTATTTCCATCCTGTTTTCTTCACATATATTTAGGAAGTTTTATTTGCTGTAAAGGTGAAGGTTACTTTCCCCAGATTTTCTGTTCCTGTTCAAGTTCAGATCCCCTAAGTCCTACTATTCCTATCTGAAGCCCCCAATATGTTATTCAGGAGTGTTAGTATGCCTGCATCATCTATCACCTATCTACCACCTATCGCTTTGCTCCACCTGATATTTTAAATTCAGAAAAAAAGGGAAGCCCTCATAGGACAAAACAAAGACCAGCCTCCAACACAAATATTTCCAAGAATGATTTTGGGCTCCAGAGTTAAGAGGGAAACCATTGGGAGGCTACATTACAGGATTTAATTAGAAAAAGGACAAAGGAAGCTGCTTGCCAGTCCAACCAAATCAGGGATTTGTGACTAATTTAGTAGACATTTTATCAATCAGCGACAGATACATATATATATCGAGCCATTTTATGAAAGCCGTCACAGTTTCAAAATTCTCAGATATGCCCACTAACCCTCAAAAGTAGAGGACTCATACTTGGCTCATTTATTTTTTTTAATTTATTTTATTTGGTTTGTCAATTGCTTACAAGATAATAGGTATAAGTAAAAACATAGTTATGAATACATGAATACATATAAGAAAAATAAAAGAAACAATAGGACAGGGATAGTAGGCACATTGGTGTGCTTATGCATGCCCCCTATTAAATCCCCTATTAAATCCCCCTCCTTTTTTCTGGGCACCTGTAACTTCTCAGTCAGCGGTAGATTACCAGGTTTGCTTTCCTATAGGTCTATTATCTAAAGGAAGTAATGTAATTGGGAAGAAGCCAAGAAAATTCAGGGCAACTATACATAATGCTAATGATTCCATTTCTCAAGTATATAAGAATTAGTTAAACATATTAAAAAAACATATTAAGGAGCCAGATGGAACAGTCTTAAACTCTTCTCAGATGTAACTTTCACTAAGTTTCGTTAGGCTTATTTCCAGGTATGCAGGTTACAATGACACCATGAAGATTATTTTTTTAAAAAGGAAAGCTCAATTAAATGTATGGTATGGATTCTAGGAAGTACAAAAGGATCCTGACTTGATTAAACAGAAGAAAAGAAAATGTAGTAGGCAAAATACAGTATTTCTTCACAGCTTAACTGATATGGGAAAACTGTATGATTTCTCATACTTCCACTAGTCACTGGTTTGTGACCAAGAGCAAATATGGTTCTTGGACCATGACTAGCCTATGTATGCTTCAAAAGATTTAAAATGTAAATGAATAAATATATTTAAAGATATAATATATATTCTAAACATATGTTCCTTCATCAGTGACAATTATTTATTGACAGTATAGAGGACAAGATTCTATTTCTTGAAGAACATCATGTCCTGGCTCTTGAAAAAGACATGGGGGGAGGGTTCTAAGAGTGATATGCAATCTTGGGGGTGGTTGGTGTTTTGAGGTTGTGCCACCTGCCCCTTTAACTTTTTAACTTTTAAATTTTTAACCTCTGATTTTAAGGTGTTTTTAATTCTGTTTTTAACTCTGCTTTTAATTATGTTTCTAATTATGTTTTTACATTGCTGTATGTTTTCTGTTTGTAAACCACTTAGAATCACTTAGGCGGGCACCTAAATAAAACAAATAAAAATATGTGCAAGTGTGAAAAGTATATTGTCGGGGGAATATTGTTACACTGTTTCATTTGCATAGCTTTCCTTAGGATATTTGACTGGACATTATTGGAAATACAGGGTTAGGCTTGTTACAATTATTTTCTAATCCAATTCTTATGTTCTCACTCCAGCAATCATATGTGCAATAAGTTCAATGCCATTGTCTTGAGTGTCTGCAGAAAGGGTAAAAATCTGCAAACCACCTGGCATGGTGTTGTGATTAAATCCTACTAATTTTGTACATGAGTGTAACATTACACTCATTACTATTGTCATTGGCAATAGTAATGGGAGGTGTGAATTTCTATGTAACCTATATGGCAGCTGTAAGAGATGAACTACAACAGCATTCTCTAATCATTCTGGTGATCTTGGATATATTGCTGTAAAATTCCTAACATCTCAGCCACTATAACCAATCATAGTCTTTCTAGAAGGATGAATAAAGTACAATAGATTGGGGAAAGTTCAGCCCTACTGCATATTGACTTTTCCATGGGTATCATTTGGACCTAGTTTCTTTTAACCTTATTTACAAAGATATACAAGACACTATATGAAGTTTGATATTCTGTTTCTATGTGATGCAAGTTTGAAGTACACCCTTCAGTAGTGCAACTGTAGTAGTGTAAATAATGAAGTAAAAATTAAAGAGGACATTGATGCATGTGAATAAAATATTATCCCCATCATTTTTGAAGATGCATATTTAAGTATAAAGAGAGAGAAAATGACTGAGGAATAGCAGGGACAAAAGTTCATTCTTTTACTATTAAAACAACATGAATAAATGGAACATTTGCACTATCCCTTATTCATCAAATTGGAAACTGCCATCCTTTTAATGAGCAGCCCAAGGATGGCCAAGTACCTTGAATAAGCTTTGGAATATAAAAAACTTGGCATCCTGAGTGAAACATAATGTGGGTTTGCAATTGTCGGATTTTTCCAATGAATAGGAAGTGATCAAAGATAAAATAAAATTGTGCAACATTGCATCAAGTTACTGCCAATGCCAATCATTACATCCATGAATGCACAAAAGCCTTGAAATAATGTTATAGATATGCCGCGGCATTCAAAATATTCATTGAATTTCAAATTAAAATGCAGAACCATGCCCTCCACTCATCTAGGCAGAATAGTGAACTTAAAGCGCACATCATTCCATGTATATCTGCAATGTCAAATTCTTTATTTACAATCAGCTCAGCCAACAAAGTTCTAGCAGGCTAGAAGATAGGAAACCACAATGCTAAATACATTCAGAAAGGTGACATTAAAATATTGACTTCTACCACACAAAATGCCAAGCACCAGGGAGGTCAGGAGAATTTGAAGTACAGTACAGTCAGAAAAGATAAAGTTTTTTTAAAAAAGAAGGTATGTGTGTGTGTGTGTGTGTGTGTATAAACTAATTAGAATGTAATCACCTTTCCCACTGTGAAAGGAAAAAGATACACAATGGCCACATTCAATTCAATATTGTGGAAACAAAAAGTTCTTGGCTTATAATGTGAGACTCAGCTATTTACTGAGGAAAGAAAAATATTGCTTTATTTTCATGCTAAACAGTACCAACAAATGAAAAAGAGAAAAAGGAACAACCGCCAATACCAGGGAAGGAAAATAGCATAGAAAAATACAAGAAAGCCACAGAGATGCAAACATTAAATTTCATTTTTGAAATGTAACATGTCATATCTTTTTCTGGCAGATGAAGCCCACCCCTTAGCTTTAAGATAAACAACTAGCTAATGAAGAAATAGCAAGAAAATGTTTTTGTTCAGAATCAAGAAATAGAAAAAGGGAAAGAAGATAATTTAATTTATAAAAAGAGAATTCAACCAAATCTTAAACAGCACAATAATTAATACCTGATACCACAAGATAGTAAATCTAATAAAAGTTTATGACCTGTTTTATTCCAGAATATCCTGATAGAAAAGTGGCAAATCTATTTAGCAGTAAGAAATCCAGGAGCAAGGGAATGCCTTTAGTCAAATAAATAATTTTGTTCTCTAATATCATGTTTTAATATATTAGCCACTGTTGCAGATTAAAATTATTTGATTGGAATTCAGCATATCTGAGTGAACAGAACTTGGAAAAATATCTATTTGGAAAAATATTTTCAATAATTCACCTCCACATGATAAATATTTATAAATATGCCCATGTAACAGTGTTTTCATATTCCATCTTCATCAGTGGTGGGATTCCATTTTTTTTACTACTGGTTCTGTGGGCATGGCTTGATGGGCATGGCAGTGGAAGGATACTGTAAAATTTCAAGTCAGGGGTGGTATTTCCAGGTTCTCTGAACTACTCACAATTTCCGCTACTGGTTCTCCAGAACTGGTCAAACCTGCTGAATACCACCTTTGATCTTCATCCTAGCACCATCATCCTATAACCGGATGAAATCTCAAAGGAAGACCATTCTGTTACTTGTCCTACGTGAATGGGATCATGGAGAATCAAAGGTTGTTGAGGCCCTTGTGTTTGATTCAGTAAGATCATTTCCTACACCTAGAAAATCCTACTTCCAAAAAAGAAATTTGTTCTAGATCACAGTCTTGACAAAAAGCCAAAAAAGTGTTCAGCAGGATCTTTGTATATAATGCTCTTTAGTTAGAGTCTGATTTGATGTAATAATTTCTTTCTTCCTGTCCTATATGCCAAACTGTTGCATACTTTGTTCTTGACATATTCTATTTTTAGTAAAGCTGGTTTTGACCTGTGTGTTAGAACTGGTCATAACAATTGTAAACATGTAGTTTTTCCTCTTGTCCAGTAGGAATTTTATGAGAAAAACCAACTAGAAAAATCAATGGATGTTTGTTTTGAATTAAGGAACAACAATCATGTAAATATACTAATTATAGGTGCAACAGAGGAACCCACTGAGGAATTTTATAAAAACTTTGCTAGATGTGACATCAAGAAAGAATATATCTCTACTTAAGGAATGCATTTATTAGAAAAATGGAGGAATACTGAATCACAGGAAGGTTTAGACTGAATAAATACAATCATGCAAGGTGTGGTTTAACAGCCTTTTTTCAAACAATTTGAATGTATTCTATGGAACACGTGAAAGGCCATGAAGTTCAATCCTATGTTCTTCACTTCATACCAAAATGACTGTGCAAACAGACCTATAATTTACAAATTTACAGCATATAATTGTTCTACTCTACTCTGTAACCAATTTTAATTACCATCCTTTAAGAAGGGAGAAAGTGAAACAAGTTCATTGCAAGGCAGAGAATTTGATCATGGGACTAAAAACTAAGCCCCATGAAAAGAAAATGAAAAATTCTTTTTAGTTTTGAGAAAAATGACCAAGGACATGATATCATGCTTCAAACACTTGAAAGGGTGTGACACTGAAGAAAGTCAAGACCTATTCTCTCTCAACTATAAGATATGAAATAATACATTTTCATTAAAGAGAGGCAATTCTGCCAGGGGGAGGGGAGGGAGGGATCCTAACAGTATGAAGAGTTAGTGGAATCAATTATTTATTGAGGTTGATTCACTTCCCTTCATTAGAAGTATTGAAGCAGAGGCTAGCCAATTATCTAAAATCCCTTAATTGGGATTCTTGCATTGGACAGGCAGTTGGATTTCATGTCCTAAATGGTTTCTTCCATCTATATAATTTTATGATCATTGAATCAAATAGACTATGTCATATGAAACAGAAAATGGAGAAGATCAAACTTATCACCCTGACACTTCCAGGTGTAGATACTGAAACAGGCATTGAATTATTTCTGTTAAATATACAAGTTAAACTTAGAACATTAAAAAGCATCAATGTGCCTACAGGATCAATTTAAAAACTGGAATTACCATGCTTAACTTTTGTGAAACATACTTGAAAAGCTACAGAAGAGAAAGGATATATAAAATGGTGTGTGTGTGTGTGGGGGGGAAGTATAAGAAATCATGCCACCACTTAAAAAGATTTGTTTTCTTTAAGTTCATATTTCTGATACTCAAAATGTATGTTAATTTATCTATCTCTCCCATTCCTCCCCATTCATGTATGTCCCTCCCATTCCACCCCAAGCCAACATGGAAAGATAGGATGCTACCAGTAGTGGTTTTTTGTTTTGTTTTGAAAGGGTACCGAATTGTCATAAGGATTTATTCTATCTCTGACATCAAGACTATATGTTTCATCCTCATGCTATCTATCTTTCAGGACACAGTGACATCAAAAAGATTATATATGAAGCAATGTCAAATAATATGAATGCTATACAATTGATTGTTAATCTTCAACAACAATTCTGCAGGCTCCGAGTATTAAATATGCATGTTCAAATCAGAGTCTTGAGTGCATATTTACCATTTTTACTATTGTGCTTATGTATCAGTGTTTGCTCACAGTGTACCTGCAGTAATATTTGCTCACTCAAGCATTATTATATTCATACCCCGAAGCAACCTCAATGACTACATTTGTTGGGTTGAGTCCAAAACAACTGTTAATTACAGTAAGCCCTGCTTCTGGCTACAGCTAATTTATGTGTATTAGTCTTCCTTCTTAAAACCCAGTGATAAAGCAAAGCACTTCAACAGAATCTGCTCAGTAATTATGATCTGTCATGGCCCTCTGTTTTGGTACTGTTGAATTAGTTGGTTGGAAGTATAAAAGATTATATCTCAGAAACAATGCTGTTACAGCTCAATTTCAGGGTTGTAATTCACTCAGGTTCCTTTAATAATATTTGCAGAATTTATCTCAATCCCTTTCACTTACACTAAATAAAATATCAGTCTTATGAATAATATATAGAAGAAAAGGAATAGCTTAGAGGACAGTTGTGCAGAATGAACTAGAATTATTAGATCATACATGACCCTATTATAAAAGGATTCCAGAATCTAATCTACATATTGCAATCACCACATTTATGTAACTGTTAGTTGTTTTACTTACCAATTTCAGCATCTCATTATTTGATTGGAAGCACTGGTAAAAAATATTTGGAAAAAATGTGGATTATCCTAGTGTAAAGAAAAGAATTATAGTAATAATGAAAAGCAAATAGCACATTTTATATATGGATGAATAAACAGAAGAAGAAGCTGATATGTATAGTAAGCCATACCATGTAAACAATTTGTTGCATAGTAACTGTCATATAGAGACATTTAAATAATTGTATCAACTATAGGCTGGGCTGGAAATTTATTTGTGATAGTATTCACTCCTATTAGCTTAGGGTTCATTCACTTAAAGAAGTTTGTTATCAACAAACAAACGTCTGAAGCTATTGAAAGATGGCACACTTAGCAGGTAATCCAATATTTTTGAGTGTGTAAGAGACAAGATGATCATAACTACAAGACACAATCATTACTAAAATAAATTTATTTTTAAAAATTAAATGCATGGTATGTTCTTACAAACACAAAACTATTTTCTTGTCTTTTCAAAACAATTGTATTTATTAAATATCTATGGAGATTATCAGTCATCCAGGTCATGGTTTCCCCAACTGGACTTTCTGTTTTTTCTTTGAAGACATTTTGCTTCTCATCCAAGGAGGAGAAGCAAAACATCTTCAAAGAAAAAAACAGAAAGTGCAGTTGCCTCTTGAAAAAAGCACCTTTGGGACAGTTGTATTTATTATTACATTTTTGCTATTATTTCCTTCAATGTACACATTATTAATGGACTGCTGCATTTTAACTATTTGTTTACATTATTTTTTCCAGTTATAGCTTTCCAATTTCCACCGAGCTTAATCGGGAAGCATTCGCTTTTGTAGGAAAATGTACTTTTATGATCACTAGTCCCAAATTATTCTGCATCTGATCTACTATCATCTGTATTGGAACTGATAGCACACAGCCCACTAGTATTTATTTTAATTAAAATAAAATTTAATTAATTTAATTAATGTGCTTAATTTCAAGATTAACATCACATTATTTTCTCCAATACAGTTAATGGGAGGAGATCCAAGCTTTAGAAAATGAACACAGTAAGATTTTGCTCTGTATCTGAGTTGAAACCAATTCTATCTTCATACCAAAGCACTTATCTGCTGTTCCAAAGCTGATCATGTACTGGATATTTCCATTTTCAACACTAGAAAAGAACAATTTTATCATGAATCTGGAGGCCAGCTGCATTGTTTTGAGCTCATCATATAAAAGTATCAGAAGCTGCAAGTGCTATATCATGCTTTTATCCAGATTAAGCAAAGGCTGTTTTCATTCTCAAAGGTATCTGGATTAATATGAATCTTGAGCAGGGGTGTCAAACTTGATTTCACTGAGGGCTGCATCAGGGTTGTGTTTGACCTCAGGGGGCTGGGTGGGCATGTCAGGTGGGAGTGGCCATGGTGGGGTTGGCCAGCTCAATGTCATGCACGTTGGGGGCATCTTTTGCTAGTAGTTTGTTTTGCTTGCACTCTGCCAGCAATAACAGAGCTTGCGGGGGCATGTGCCTCCCTGGGCTCCATTTTTGACTGTGATGACTTCCTGCAGCCCTCTGCCAGTAAAAAGGGCCACCATGTGCAGTTCTGCCGAGCTCGGTTTTTGCTGGCAGAGGTACCGCAGGTCAGTCCTTTGCTGTTTCCAGGGTGGTCCTATGGGCCAGATCTAAGCACCTTGCAGGCTGATTTTGGCCCGCGGGCCTTGAGTTTGGCACCTCTGGTCTAGAGATTTTCCAAAGAACTATGAGAATGGATGCACTGATTTGTAATGAGTTGAGCTACTATTTAAATGTTTCTTTTATTTTTGACACAATAGATGCTTTGGATTTTTAAAAAATTATTATTATTATGTATAACAAATTTGGGATCGAATGATAATTGAAGCTATGGTGCCAGCTGCTGATGGTAGGACAGGTAGTGCTCAATTTACAACAGTTGCAGCATCCCCGTCAAATTCAGATGCTTCCTGGCTGGTTCATATTAATGAAAATAGCAATGTCCCAGTGTCATGTGATCCCCTTTTGTGACCTTCTGACAAGCAAATTCAATGGGAAAGCCAGATTCACTTAACAACTTTTGTTACTAATTTAACAACTGTAATGATTCACTTAACAACTGTGGCAAGGAAGGTCATAAAATGAGACAACAAACGTCTTGCTTAACAACAGAACTTTTGGGTTCAATTGTGATTGTAAGTCTAGGACTACCTTTATAATAAGGAGACCTGTTATTGACACCATAGTTACTGGACCAGTGCTACATAAGAAAGAAGAAGGCAACATTGTGGGGAAAGACTAGGAAAGAATAAATGGCAACCCCTTGATGTTTCTACAGAGGTTTTCAAGAGAAAATTTGACACTCAGCCTGTTTGAAACTCCTGCAAAAAAGCTGAAAAAAAGAAAGCAGAAAATATTTTTCTCTCCTCCTGACACCTAAAAAACAGGAAGAAAGAATGTAATAAAGTAAGATAATGAAGCAGTATGGTGAAGGAATTCTAGAGTTAGCTTACCAAGAGTGTCATGACTATTAAATAACATCGTATATTTTCTCTGGACATAACTAGTGTTGATTAAAATGTCTTGTAGCAAAGAGGCACAACACTTGTCGCCCCTTTAAAAAATGAATTCAAAGTAAATTTACATTTAATTTCAAGAGGTGTTTTTTTTTTTTTAAATTGGGCTGGATAGCAATGGATTTAGAACAGTAACCAGCATTTTCAAATAATCCCCAAAAGAAAAATATTGTGACACATGGTTCTCTACAGCTGGGGCTTACAAGTTGGTGACCAGTTTGTCCTTAAAAGTGATATTCAAGCTTAGGTTCTAGGAAGCACCAATGATATGGATGGTAGTAATTTTCCTAATGTATCTCATTATCATAGGAAGCAGCCAGTACAGGCCTTTAATTTTATTCTGTGCAAATAATGACTTTTTATTTTAGTGCCTAGTGAGTCTTTTCTGCACCTCAGGTCACAATTTAATCTCTCTTTAACCTTAATTTAATGCCCAATTTAATCTCAATATGACAGGTAATAATTAATAGTACTCATGTGTTGCTGCTTAATGTTTAATAGGGTTAGTGTGTATTTTCTATATACATGTCATGACCAAAAATAAAATGTTTTATATTCAGCATATAATTTAGGGCAGATTTCAGGAGTTCATGAAATCATTTAAGAATTGTTCCAGAATGCCATTAGTTACTCCCCCACTGCACCCCCATCTTTTTTTTAAAAAAATATTGTACTATGGCAATATTTACACATTTTATTATAGTTATCCTGTGTGGAATTTTTTTGTATTCTGGGATAGCCAGTGTTTGGATAATTCTGATGATAATTCTTCAGTTTAGCTCATTTTGCACAACACACATACACACACACACACGGGTACTTACATGTATGGTATTCAGCTTTGTTCGGATATTTTCTCACGTCAATATAGTTGTGCTTTTAAAGTTGTAGGAACATTTCAGCAGAATCTCATCTGCCGTCATCAGGCTCCTGTATTGTGTTCGTCTGGGTTTTGGTCTGGCTTCGAGTTTGGGGTCTGGGTCTGTGTTCTTGGTGTGTGTCAAATTCTTTGGTTTTGGGGTCGGGGAGTGTGACAGCTGGTGAAGCAGCCGTGGTCTGGTTTCTGGATGGTGGTTGTCTTTTGTTTATAGGATGGGTTTGGGCTTGGGTCTTATGAGGGGGATTGGCGGTGGTGTCTGATGAGGGGGATTGGTGGTTGTTTTGGGTCTGGTGTTGGTTTTCGTGGCTGGGACTCATTTGTTGGTGAGGGCTAGTTTCCATATGTCTGATAGGTGGGAGGTATCATCCCATTTATTCATGTTGTGGGGGTGTTTCTCTATTTCTCTAATCAGGGAAGCCATCAAAATAGAATGCTACATCACAGCCACCTGCTCAGGATATTACGTCAGAAAACTCAGGAAATTACACCACAAAAACTCAGGAAGTTGCAACACAGCAAATGACTCAGGATATCACAGCACAAGACCAAGGATACCATAGCAATAAATCTTACAAGGTCATCACACAACCCATTACCCAAGTTGTTACAACACAGGAGGCTAATGGAAAAGAGATCAAAACACAAACAACCCAGGAGATTACAATGCAGGACCCAGGATACCACAA